>JACXGK010003664.1:0-22761 GCA_016801125.1 Novumbra hubbsi
CTGCATCATGCTACCAGTAGTGACAAGGACATTGGGCTGCAGGTACTGCATCATGCTACCAGTAGTGACAAGGACATTGGGCTGCAGGTACTGCATCATGCTACCAGTAGTGACAAGGACATTGGGCTGCAGGTACTGCATCATGCTACCAGTAGTGACAAGGACATTGGGCTGCAGGTACTGCATCATGCTACCAGTATTGACAAGGACACTAGCAAAATGAGAGAACAATCAGTCAGGAATGATAGGGAGAGTGCAATTGTCTGTGGCCACCACCTGTACAACTGTTCCATTTTTGGGGGTTGTCTTGCTGTTGCCTCTCCATTGCACCTGTTGTCACTTTCATTTGCAACAAAACAGGTGACATTGATTCACAATTGCTTGTGCCTTCTCCTAACAGAAGTTTATTGACTTGGTCTTATACTGTTATGATTACGTGTTCCCATAATTCGTTTGAGCAGTGTATATGGAATTGATAAAAAATGACCTTTACTTTTTGTAATTATGCACGACAACCTATGGTAACCTTTAGTCCTGGTTAATAAGAAGCCATGGATATATTACAATGTGGGAGAAAGTTATGATGCGGGCCAGTGTAACCTTCTGTTTACCCGTACCTTTGCCCGCTGCCAAAGTCATTGTGCAGTCTTTGCTGATGTTACAGGACAAGGGACCATTCAAGAGATGAATTCAGACATAACTTACTAAAACCACAACCTCCGAGTCAAATGGAAGATGGAATGGGCTTCGTTTTACCAAGCCAGCCAATCAGTACACAAATCAGCACTTAGTGCAGGAATGCAGATCTGGACCACCCATGGATGGAGGCATCATCAGTTCAGGCGTGGGCGGTGATGGAAGAGGAGTTATTGCAGGACACCTCAGCATTTTGCAAACCCCATCCACCATCCAAACCACTGAACCCCCGCCATTCGGCACCAGCCTTTACTTCCACACCGGGGCTAGACAGGTGTCTTATCTCCGTCACGCAGCACAAGGGCGGCCAATCTCGCAGGAAGATGGCGACTGGAATGTGACAAATCCATCTGTCCCGGTTTGAATTTGTATGCTAATTTGAAGTAATAGCCCCTCTGGTGACGGTGCGACTGAACAATTCAATCATGCCATCTTTGACAGTCGCTCGCCAGCCTTTTCCGTGATACGGTGTGTGTGAACCATTGAGTCCGGGGCTTGATAGATTAGCCACATAGGGGGAGGTAGGCTGTAGTCTGCATGCTTAAAATTGAGCTGCCAGTTGGGAATCCATCTCGGACTCAACTAGAGGGACCCATGCAGGCACATTCTTGGAGGAAGAGCAAAAACAATATTAACATCGTCGATGATTTCATCTATTCCTCCACCTCACATATCCTGACTCCCTTGCTTGTTCATCGGTGTAATTCACTTAGTTCACTCGGTTGAAATCACACGGGATTGTTACATTGACACTAGACAATTACCAGCTGTTAGTGGGTTTCTCTGGAATTCATATACCCCTGGAATTTGACATATTAGCATCAGGTCACAAAAAGCAACGATTCAGTACGGCAATGGACCCTGAAGAGTAACAGGAAGCGGAGTACAACATTTGTTTTGAAAAGGCTGGCTCAGACCCATTATTTTTGTTGCGCTCTGCAGCCTCCCTTGGCCGTGCAAATACATGGTGCTCTGTAATCTTTAAATGAATCTACAGTGGAGGACAGATTATAGAAGACTGTGACTTGGATAACGCTAAAGAACAAACCACACTTCTCCCCAGTGGGCATTTTGCTTGCACCACTCAATTCCAATACCCCCCTCCCCATCTAGACCTTACTTTCAGACCACTGACTTGGTTAACAACCTATTTGTTCTTCCCACAGGAACAAGGTTTAGGCAATGTACAGACATTCTGTAAGGCGGTTGCTTCCAGGACCACACTCGGGAATTTGAATAAATGACCTAAATAGAAAAGCTAATTTGCAATTACTACTCTGGAGAAATATAACAGAAAGGTATAGGAGACATTATAGGGGAAACAAGCAACTATAATAACCCTGTTGAAAGAAATCCCAATAAAGACACAATTTGATCATATTTGGGTGGAAAAATGAAACACAATCAAAGTAGTGTTTGGTTTGGAAATGTGGTTGATACATTCCCTACTGGCCAGATTGAATGTAACACATCAAACATTGGTTTATTTAGCTTCATCCAAACCAACTGAGTGTGCTTCACAAAAAGCATTTTACAGTCAACATGGTATTAACATGAGCGGGGTGGGGGGGGAAACAATCAGTGTCAATTTCATCTTTTCATTACTCTAGCCAGTGAAGTGAATCTCTGACAATTTGTGTGCGAATGAAATCGTACAACATTAAGCCACTCAACCAAAATTCAAAAGGTTACAGCTGATGCGTGGCGAACACACGTCGGATCAAACGACAAGGAGAGTACAGAGGAACACAGAGAATGAAAGCGACTGACTGCTTTGTGGTTTGTCGTTTTAACAGCCAAAAGACAGCCCTCCAAACTCTGCTGGTGAACCTTGTTGTAGTGGTTTGACAATGATGGGAACAGACACGCTTTTGTTTGATGAGCAACGCTGTCTTCAATCTACGAGCTGAATATATTTTATATATTGGATCATTGCATCTGTTCCATTATGAGATCTGTCCTTGAAGGCCGTCTCCATTTCAAGGTGCTCAATTTCTTCTTTTACTGCTTCAACATGCTGGCAAACTGACAGATCTGTAAAATGCAACGTCTCATCCCTCCAGATGACCTGGGCCTTGTTTTACCACAAGTCCTCTACTTGGATCACTAAAACACTACCACGCTCTATTTACAACAAGGGGCTCCTTACACACAATTCCCTAAATCTGGACTAACCAATAGCTGTCCACAGTTGGAACGGAACATTTTAGAGTCATCAACTGGCAAAAAACTTCAATGTACATTTCTGTGAATAAAATACTTCTAAATGTTTAGTGTGTCTCTACCGAACTGACTTAGTTTAGAAGATTGCAGTGTGTGATGCGATGCACCTAAAAGATGGAGCACTACATCCATATGAAAATGATACAATAACAACAAGAATATATACAAAGATGGATTTATGGGACAGTGACATCCTCCAATATGAGATTCCGATTTAACATGATTTATTTTAGAATGTTTTAGACATAATTTTGCTTAGGCCCCCGAAAGAGTAGGGCTTGTCAGAATGGCCCTCATTCACTCAAGGTTTATGGGTACAAGTGAAGTAGCCCAGCTAATACCGATTGGCAAGTTCATTCGAACACATCTGAATGCAAGGCAACATTTGAAAAACAAGTCATTGCAAAGTTCGTAAAAAAAAAAAAGATGTGCATGCAGTTTAACAATAAAAAAACACTCATGCTAGAATTTTGGTCCAATGAAGGCATCCCGTATCCAGGTTATGGAAAAAAGCTGCCCACGTGACGGAGTCAGGCAGCAATACAGCAACACAGCTTTCGTGCGTTTTAATACACGGCGCTGGAAGACGCAAGCGGGGCAGAAAGACTCATCGAGGGAAGAACAAAACCTGTTTTCCGAACAAACATTGTACTCACTCGTCGCGACACAACAGACATGGACGGTTACGCGCTGACAGAAGATGAGCTGTTTTCCTCCTGCCTCCTGAACCTCACCTGGGAGAATTCCTACGAGCAGGTAGGAACGTGACTGCACTCAAATCCTTCCTCGCTGACTCTAAAAGTAGCCTGTCCATGCAGTACTTGGCTGCGAGCTGGTGCATGTTATTCATATAATCCGGAGGCAGCGGTGAGTATCCCGGTAGCCAATGTATACTTCTTACGAGGTTGTAGACTAGAGTGAAGGCAATGTTAGTGCAAAACACTAACGCATTGTCTCTTGCAAATTGTACTTGGCGGCAATACAGTTGGATGCACAATCCTCTCAGTAACACATCTAGCCTATAAATGTCTACAGAATATTAATGCACACTTCGTGCGCGCGTATCTTCTGTACATCAGATTGTTCTGCCAGACACCGTATTATCGGTGTCCGCAAGCTAGGGTATCCCACCGAATAAACTTTTGGGAAGTTGATTGGCTTATCATGCTTGGTGACATCACCCGATTCAAAATGACCTGACCAAGCAGGGGGTGTGGATATTACCAGTGTTAGGGTATACAGTGTTAGGGTATACAGTGTTAGGGTATACAGTGTTAGGGTATACAACGCAATCAGACAGTAAAAACACCTATTCTGGTCCTTCCTTGGGATTTGGTACTTCATGGTAAGTTAATGGAATGGAAATGCAACCCATAAATGCCCTGCTCTCTATCAGTCATGAGTTAGACTCCCTTTTCTAAAGTTACACAGCTTTGCTAGGGATCGAACAACTAACTCCAAGCTCTTGAAATTAATAATGATTAGCCCAATAGATAAACTAAATCGTAAGCCAGGACCCCTATCAATGAATCAGAACCAACAAGAAAGCAACGTTGCTCCGAAGACACTTACATCTGATCATTTGATATTCACCGGCAGCTTGCTCGATTGAAAGTGTGAGTTCTGACTTGCAGCTGTGTATATCACTGTGAATTTTTAGACCGTTTGAATGTGACTGGTTTGCAATGCTGGTAGACGTGAGGCAAGTGATGTACGAGTCGGGGGTGTTCGTAGCTACCTATTGTTGATCAGTACTGGCATGTTTTCATCCTGCCGCGCTAGGCCTGCTGCCTCTTTGAAAGAACAGCCGCATAGTGTCTGGAGATAATTACCTTTATTCACATCCCTTTCAAACCCAGTCATTCTGCTTTAAAACGCATTTAGGTTGAAGTATGAAATCTGTCTTCATCAAATTCCAAGGATTCTAATTTGTGAATGTGTGAGCTATAATCATTCCCCTAACAAGAATGGGAGTTAAATGTATTTTCTCAGAATGTAAAGAGGGCTCAAAGCTACTTAACAAATCATGCCGCCTGATTGATGCCAAAATATTGGTTAGCTTTCTGGAATGCTTGATGTAAATTATCTTGGATGCCGCCTCCTGAAAATTAGTTTTTTGTTATATAATTGCTTTTAGGTCAGTGGCCGATCAGTTGGCTTGGGCACATTTTGGAGAACTGTTAAATGACAGACAGAACTGTTAAATGACAGACAGAACTGTTAAATGACAGACAGAACTGTTAAATGACAGACAGAACTGTTAAATGACAGACAATTGCTAATTCAAGCAGACTAGGTGCCTAATCCAGACTTTCTGTTGGCAATGCAAAAAAAGAAATGCCATGCAGTATTTTAGCAGTGTGAAACAAAAGCCATCTCAAACATTATTAGTAAATCACTGGGATTACTGTATAAATTGTGCCACCATTAAACCGCAGCAAAACTCTCAAAACACATGTGCAAATGATTGGGGCTACAAAAACTAAGCCTAAATTAAAAACTCTGAGCCATCTAATTTTGCATTTTTACTATGGGTTCACTAGGGTAGGGGCTGGCTGATGGACTTCCGGCTTGGAAAGATGTTCTTCTCCCAGGCCGGCCGTTTATGGCTAAACAGTACACATGGTCTTACTTTCCCCAGCTCCTACTACTTCAGGGTACTAAATAAATCTAAATGAAGTATACAAATGAATGACATGTCTGCTTCACTTACCAAATAAAATGTATGGTCCCTGTGTCTTTGAAGGGAATGACTGAGGTTCCGTCAGCTGCTGTCCAAGGTGCTGAAAGTTTTATGGGACATTTGTGCTGCGTGCCTTTAACAATTCCAGACGATCACCGTCTGGCCCCCTTGCTCTTCAAAAGTGATGTATTCAGTTTGTCTCGACAAATCACACGAGCTCTCTCTGCTCGGGCTGCGAAGCGTTAGGCGGGCCTATCATTCAGAGGCTTCAGAAAGCCTGCAGACCCGCTCTCAAAGTAGTTCCAGAGGACTCATGCATTTTTTAGCCCTGTTTCCCCTTCAGCATATATTTGATCACGGGTGGGTTCAGTTTTTTTTGCCACTCTGCTGCTGTGTTAAATGAAAATGCCACCTTATTGTGTCCACACTAAGTTTCAGAACTTTACTTTTGTGTTTCAAATTGTTATCTCGGGCGTTTGTACCGCGTATGACCCATAGCCTAGCTTTAATAGTTAGTATTGGATTTTCCATTTTGCTAACAATGCTGGCAGATGGCAAACTTCCTATTGTTTTCCATTTATTTCAGCAACTCCCGGATATCCTCAGCCCAAGCAGAGACACGATTAGATACCCCGTGGTTTAAACACCACAGTTGTTAATACTTTTTTGGATTCATTCAATGGTCCTATTGATTATTACTTTTTTTAAGCTCCTCCATTCTTCTAAGGTCCCGCATTGTAACATGTGGCCTTCTAATCATTATTTTTGTCAATTTCTTTCCAATGCCATTGATGTGTTTTATCATGAATACATTTTCAAGTATCTGCCGTAGGAGGATTTTTATTCAGTGTAAAAATTGTAAAAAAGCATTTTCTTTGTTTTATATTTTCTTTTTATATTGGCTCTTTCTCTCTAATCCCCAATGTTGTGATTCCAGTTCACATTGATGACAGGCAAAGTGTTCTTGCTTATCTAGTCTCTGTCTTGCTTCTTATCACATGCACTCATTTCTTGCTGTTGCGTTCTCTTTGAGGTTTTACACTTGATGTCTAAATAGGAACTTTGTAAATGCTGCTGATTTTAAAAGGGATTTATGAAATCAATGTTTTATTAGTTACTTGTTCAACCTAAAGTGTTCAATGATCAACCTATGGATTGCGCTGAGGAAATCTATATACAAGTTGGTATATGGATTTATATAGGACCGTTGGTATGCGACGACCCAGGATTTGAACTCTGTGTGCTACAGTATTCACTTGTAATGTGGGTCAGTGACATAGACTACTGCATCACTCGGGGGCTTAGTAATGGATTTTCTAATTATTGGATTGCCATTATCCAGCATTTTATCAAGAAAAAAGTGTTTTATTTAAATAAACAAGTATTGCTTAGTAAACAGATATTGTATAACAATATAAAAGAATGAGTGGCCACATGTAAAAATCGTTTTTTCCCCTGTAAGAATATACATTATGCTTCATGAGCTTTGATCAACTAGTACTCTATCAGAACCCAAAATAGATGTTTCACTCAATGTTTTAAACAAATAAATGTAAACAAACACTATATAGCTTCAAAACATGGTCATATTAATATAGCTAATGGATGGCCAGTCCTTGCATCAGTAGCTCTGTCTATTCATTTCACCGGCCCCATTCCTCAACAATTCTCCAGCCCCATCCCTCAATGTTTCTCCAGACACATCCCTCAATGTTTCTCCAGACCCATCCCTTAGGATTTCTGAAAAAAATTGGCGTTGAGGATGATTTATTGTTTCAACTGCAGATTTCCCCTTTAAATAAAAACGTCCCAAAAATGTTTTTTCAACACTTTAATATCTGTCCAAAACACTCCTTACTTCAAAATCGCTTGACAATGTAGATATACTGTCTCTGCCTATATTCTCACCAAACGAAGATGTCAAATGACCACCTCCTAAATTTGCCGAACTATTTCTGTCAATATTTATCGAAGTCCAATCAAATGTTTCTTTTGACCCAACGCACTAGTGCTTTATTGAGACCTCTTTGTTACTTTGCAAAATATTGTTATGAAATGGAGGGATAACTCACCACTTCCTCAACACTCTTCTGCTGAATAAACCTTTTATACCCCAACGTATAGTGAGCTACTAAAAGCCAGAACGCACAGATTAAGCCTTGTCCTGGAAAGAAACAAATCAAGCCCTGTGGAGTATTCCATTGACCTGGATTTTTTTCTTTCTAAGACTTAGACTTAGGCTTCTTAGACTAGGTTTAAGATGTGTAAGTGAACCATGCCAGTAGTGATGATGATGATGATGTTTGTTTTTATTGATATTATTATAGAGTGGCATGGTGTTACCGTACTGAATGGAGACTTGCCAACAAAATACCTACAGTGACGGGAACGCAAACGTCAATACATAAGTTGTGTTTTTGTTTGATTGCTTTGAAATATCTGTTTTTGTTACTTTCTCGGTAAGGGGTTTTCTGTTTGAACCAATAAGGTCTCACAAAAGAGGATTGTTCTAAGGAAATAATCGGTGTTATCACACTTCCATGTAGGGTACAGAAACATTGCCTTGTAATACTTCATTGGCATAGCCTAGCTGTCACTACTGAATACTCTGAAGTCTAACTTGGTTGGTCGTTCTAATAGTCAGTGGCAACTCGGATCATTGGTAAAAATGTGGGTAAAAAGACACTCGCCTAGCAACGGCGATGCTGTGTGGAGATAATACAGCGAAGAAGATGAGAAGACCTTGCTTGCTTCTTCTCTAGCAGAGATCTGAACTGTGGATCTCAAGGATTGGCAATGTCACCCGAGAAGGAGGTTCTCTGTGTTTGCGCTGAGCCTCTGAGCTCTTCATAATACTTGCAGGGCTGTAAACAAGTGTTTTACTCTCCCTCTCGCTCTTCCTCTCTCTCTCTCTCTCTCTCTCTGCTGGTGCCACACGTTTTCTCTCCCTCTCTAATCTCCCTCTCCGTCTGTGTCCCACCCTCATCTCTCCCTCTCTACATACAGAGGTGTCTGGAGGGGGTGGGTTCCTTTTATTATCTCCACCGCCGATTAATTGCTTTTCTTAACCCCTGCACGCGCGTTCCCCCCCCCGCCCTCCTGGATCCCGCGCGGAGGACGGCCGCCCAGCCCACCTCCCGGTGCCACTCAAGCAACGGGACACGTCACGGTCCTCCCACCTCCCACCGCTCCTACCTCCCACCGCTCCCCCCCCCCCCACCCCCGCTGCGCAATTACTGACCACCGTTCTTTAATTTCACCGGGATTATTACTTCTCGCCGTCATCAAGTTTAGTTGGTTTGTTTGTTTCCGTGTCTTTGCGCACTGCAGCACCTGGACCAGGTCACCCCCCCCCCCCCCCGGGCTCCTGGCCGAAGGGGTTTATTCATTTCTGGGCCCCCCGTGGGCGTCAAGGGGAGGAGGTGAGCTTCGGTGGCCACGGGTTCGCGCTTAAAATGCCCTCGTTGTCATACGGTGCTGCGTCTCCTCTGGCCGCGGGGGTCACGCAGGGGGGAGGCGGGGACGGGGTTTGTGCATGGGGAATATTACATTGCCACTTCTTGAACTGTCCTTATTCAGTGATTAAATAGATTCTGGCCTTGAGTTCTGCTGCCCAAGCAGTTTCTATTCTCTTTTATTCCCCCCCCCCCACCTCCCTGAGCCTTTTTTTCCCCCTCCCGCTTTGCCTCAGAAGCACACGCACCTCTTCGGACCAATCCCCCCCTCCTTATCGTGATGGGGGGGTGGGTAGCAGGTAGCGCCGTGGCGACGACCCGCCTCCCGAGCCCTCTGCCTTTTTTTAGGACGTCCTGAAAGTATGTCTGACCGCCGCCCATCTTAATGATTTATGTGCCTCGTCTGAAATGTGCACCGCCTGTCTGCCTGCCTGCCTGTCTGCCTGTCGGCCTGCCGTGGTCCTGTGACCGCCGTAGTTATCTGGCGGAGGACGGAGACCTGGTTTCATAATGGAGTTGTCGGGGAGGGTCTTCGTGGGAGACTGTGCTGTGGAGTGCGTCACTTTGGCAATTCACTTGGCGTGTGTTGAAGTCACGCTCCATTCCGGCGTCGTTGGAGGTTTCTTAGCTGAGAGGTTGTGCCCGAGTCGTTGGAACATGCGTTTCTCTGTCCAGAGTGGCCAGTATATCATTTGAAAACCCACTTTTTGGTCCTGGTTTCACGCCCGCTGTGTATATAAACCGGGTGAAAATGCCAGCCAAACATGGTTGATGTGTATCATTTCAGGGTCCAAGAGAAGAACGGTGCACAAAAAGGATGAACTCGTCTAACCTTTCCATAAGTCTCTCTTGTGCTTATTAACTTTTACTATGACCACGCACATCAATTAACATCAGTGGAGTTTTGGCATTTCAGCAAGTACGGCCCGAGTGTAGCCAGGTGCTTGTTAAGGAGAGCACTGTGGGGTTCCAATCCGTCAGAAGCACACTCACAAACACGCACTCACACAGGTAGACTCCCAGGGCTGTATATTAGGTGTGTGCCCCCCCCCCCCAGAGGGGTGCCCCCCCCCCCCCCCCCCTCAGCATGCTGATTCCCCCCATCAGCAGAAAGCCTGGCTGAGCAGAGCTAATTGAGCTGGGAGGCCCGGCGGGGGAGGTGAGTCCTCCACGGAGCGCCATCACTTCCCCGCTTTCTCTCTGCGTGTGCTGCTGTGCCACTGAACCCCCTGAAGTTACAGACACCTGACTCACCCCACTCTGCCCCCCCCGAAATGCAGACACCGCCCACATGACTCACCCCACTCTGCCCCCCCCCGAAATGCAGACACCGCCCACATGACTCACCCCACTCTGACCCCCATAATACAGACACAGCCCAAACAACTTAGCCCACGGAGAACCCCAAACTACCACAAACTACAGGCCAAACTTCTCATCTCACGTTGAGGCACAAACTACAGACCCAGCCCAAACTCATTCCATGGTGATCCCCAAACTACAGACAGCACAAACATCTTAACCCATGTTGAGCCCAAACTCCTGGCCTGGCCCAAACGCATCCCAGAATGAGCCCGTTTCTTACTGAAAATAAAATAAATTGGTAAATGCAATAAATATAGATTTTAATTAGTACTATGATACACTGACTGATGTTCCACACTGCATTTAGTGCTGAACATACTCTGCAGTTATGCACCCTTTCCCAAATCCCATCCTTTCCAAGGACAATGTAGACATTTTAATATTTGTATTACATGTTGTTATTGAAAGTAATCAAACATATTTTTGTATTTGTTCATTTATTTTACCTCCCCCCCAAACAATTAGTTAAATAATTTGTGTTAAAGAGGATTTTCAAGTACCTACTTTCAAGCACATTGGTTAAATGCATTTGCTTTTATTGGAGTCGGTGTATTTGCATTTTTCTAATTATTTTCAAGAACTACTTGTCTTTACAAATATTCAGAATACTTCCAATGTATGTGAAAGTAATTAATTGCCCAAACAAATTGGCAACCGTTTTAGAAAAGCGATTGTACTATTTTAGGCCGGGCTCTTTGTAAAATAGCGTTACATGCCAGGAGATTAAATTGGCACTGCAGTCAGCTGCTGTTTTTCTTTTTCTGTATCTGGGAACAGAGGCAAAAAAAACGAAGGCAGATTAACCCCATGTATTTGAGGGTAATAAGACGTTTTATGGTGTTCCATGGCCCCTGGAGGTCCTATTGTAAAAGCCATCACAAGCTGTTGAGCAGGAAACCTCCAGTTGTTTTCCACCCGTAACCTGCACTGAGGGAGTGGTGACTGTCTAAAAACCTTCTTTTACACAGAAAGCCACACTCCGTTTCAGCTGTCCACTGTCGGCTGCCTGCTTGTTAGCCCAGCTAATGTCTCGTTAAGCCACACGATGGAAGATATTATGGACTTTTTGGACAAAATGGCTAGAAAGGTTGCTGTTGCAAAAACCAATAGGATTTCCTAATGCTTCATTGTTCTCATGCACTGGCACAAGGTTTTTAATGTTATTAGTTGATTATCTGCTGTGGCAAGCCTTGCCAGCCTGCCATCCCCCAGGGCATGTCCAATAAAAAGTCAAACATTTGCGTCTAATGATGAATCCTTCATCAATTTACAGAGAGACACAGAGAGACATAGAAAGAGAGGAAACGTATGTTTGTTTTGAGAAAGCGAGAGATAAAGGGAAAGGAATAGAGAAAGAGTGAGAGAGGAGGAGAGAGTGAAGGAGAGCAAGAGGAACGCTTTACATTATCAGGGAGATAATTACAAAGCAATCATAAAAAGTTGTTTCCTGGCAAACTGGTAAACAAGCCAAGGGGCTCTGTTTCTCCTACTCCAGAGTAATTAAAGCAGCTCCAGTCTTCTATTCATCAGTGTCGCATCTTGGAGGTAACGTTGCCCTCATCACACAGCCCAGATTGTGGCTTCTTTACCCCTTTACCAACAAACAAACGTCACCCTCTGTTTGTCTTTCCTCCCTTCAAAAGAAATGTGGCATTGTATCCTCCTCTCCATAACTTGTCCACTTTCATCCCATTGACCATTAGTACCAAGGACTTTCCACAACTCCTTCCATCCAGACCTGTTCCTCTAGTGGGAGCCTGGGAACATAAGGAGTCGCTTAACACTGGAAGATCTTCTACTGCTCCGGAAGCCAAGGTTTCTTGGCTTGTGGTACTGATCGAAAGGGCCCAGTCAAGAACAAGGTATCCCCGAAGTTCGCCAGTTGCCCGATGGGGTCATCAGCTGGGTTTTCTACTGCTCTGATGTTGGGCCTATTACATAACCAGCAGGCTAGCAGGAGAACCTGAACCTGGCCCTCCTCCATGCTCCAGGTGTTCACATCACCCAGAGTACAGTGAACACCTCCTCCATCCTCCATGCTCCAGGTGTTTACATCACCCAGAGTACAGTGAACACCTCCTCCATGCTCCAGGTGTTCACATCACCCAGAGTACAGTGAACACCTCCTCCATCCTCCATGCTCCAGGTGTTTACATCACCCAGAGTACAGTGAACACCTCCTCCATGCTCCAGGTGTTTACATCACCCAGAGTACAGTGAACACCTCCTCCATGCTCCAGGTTTTTACATCACCCAGAGTACAGTGAACACCTCCTCCATGCTCCAGGTGTTTACATCACCCAGAGTACAGTAAACACCTCCTCCGTGCTCCAGGTGTTCACATCAACCAGAGTACAGTGAACACCTCCTCCATGGTCCAGGTGTTTACATCACCCAGAGTACAGTGAACACCTCCTCCATGCTCCAGGTGTTCACATCAACCAGAGTACAGTGAACACCTCCTCCATGCTCCAGGTGTTTACATAACCCAGAGTCAGTGAACACCTCCTCCATGCTCCAGGTGTTCACTGTACTTGGGGTGATGTAAAGCACACGTGGCTTGTCGGTTCCTGGGCCTTTCGGGTTGTTCGTCGGTGAAAACCACTCGCATGGTCCTTGAGCGTCGGGTCCCCACGAAAAACAAACCATCCATCCACGTGAATATGCATGACGAATACATGCTTAACGAATACCATGTAAGCTGGAGTGATGGTACAGTGCCGAAAAACAATCAGCTTTGACAAATTACCGCGTTGGTGTTTCAGCGCGCCCTTGTGTGTGTGTATTTTATTACCAGGGATCATTAAGAGCTTTTGATTGTCGACTTAATGCTGCTGCTATTCATTGTGTTGCTCTACAAGATTATACTCTCCTCGGTTGGCGTATGATCTGAAAATGTGTTTGGGGATGAATGCCGACCCCCTCGTACGTGTGAACGATACGCTTCGCGGCTGTGTGTGCGTCCACGCTACGTGTCCCTTTGAGGCCGGCGCTGTGGCGTGTACGAACCGGCCGGCGTGCTTGGTGCCCTGCGGCCCGCTACGTCACTACCCTGGCGTCAAGTCGTTACTCACCGCTTGGCGACAATGGAATCGGTACGTTTTCTATGGAATCGATAAGTGAAAGTAGCTCATTCAAAGAAGGAATCAATATGCGTGTCCTTTTTTTATTTCTCCTCTGCCCTGCGATCTTTGTTTTCTCTTTTTTCCGCACGGGTCGCTGTGTCAGGGTTGCGGGTCCCATCTGATTGATCTGTTCGCCTTGACAGCTCGTCTCTGATTTATGGCTGTTTGCCAGAAAAGTTTGGACCGAACGTTGACCTCTGTCTGTAGACGAAGTCATTACACGCGATACTATTCATGGTATTCCGCGGCTTATTGCATTACTTCACCTTTTGTTCCCCAAATGTGGGCGGTTTTATGGTGAGCAAATGCAAAAATACTTGAGCTGGTTGTGTTGTGTGTTTCGCGTGTGTGTTTAGCCACCTGGACGTTCCTGGACCTACTACGGTATTACATACTGTAATAAGCTTTTATCATTGGTTCTCAGAACCGTGCGTAATGCACATCCAGTAATAACAAACAACTTGTAGCAGGATAAGATTCTTTAGAATGAGAACCAGTTGCCAATTCGAAATGTCTAGTATTTTGTGTTGTCAGAATATTTATAGAATCCATGCTAGATCAGTAATATTGCAGTTCGTTGCTCAGCTAGCAGTACATTTTAACTGCAGTGCTGCCCAATGCACAACCTTCAGTTCCCTGATATGGCTCTGTGTGCAATTTGAGAAGTGGAGACATTGAAAGAATATAGGTAAAAGCTTGATTTCTCAATGTATTGAATCAATGTGATTTGTGACCATACACATTCTTTAGGATCCTTTTGGATCTAAAGAATGCTCCCTCACATTTTAGAGAATGCTCCCTCTAACGTTTTTGGCATCATGTTGACTCTTAAGTGGATCTGAGCTCTTGGACCAAGCCTCAGGACCACTTTGTTCCAGATATTGTTTCTGTCCGATGCATTTTGTTGCACTGCAGGCAGGGGACATGTACACCTCGATATTTGAAGCTGGTTAAATTGTCCCAGCTGGCTATAACTGTAGCTATAAGTGCAAAATGTATAAATGTTAGTACATGTTCAAAGCTATAGAACAAACGTGATGAAATATAAGCGTTCTTATTTTTAAGACACAGTTAGCTAGCTTTGTTTATTTTTGAGGTATTATCTAATAAACGTTATAGTACCTTGTTTGCTAGATAACACACTAGTTCTTACTGCAGTGTGAAAACGTGATGGTGCATGATTTAAAAGGAAAATGATTTGCACAATATTTTTCTCCGTCTTCACCATAGTAGCTATCAACGTAATGAACGAGCCTTCACCAGTCAAGAATGTGGTGTAAGCCGCTACGGTTGTTGGTAACGATCTCCACACCACAGATGGGCAATTGATTATTTCAGTTTAGATGTTTTGAATCAGGGTCTGCTCATCCCTGCTCCTGGAGATCTACTGTCCTGTCGTTTTCTCTCCAACTTTAATTTGGCACACTTGATTCTAATAATTAGCTGGATGCAAAGCTTAATCAGTTTTGTCACAAATGGGGTTGAAGGGAAAACCTACAGGACAGTAGATCTCCAGGAACAGGGTTGGGCCGCCCTGGTCTAGATACAGATATAGCTATGGCCCCTAAACGTGTTTTCAATATTTTAGGAGTTTTCTTCAATGCAATGTGTGGTCATGGCAGTAAAGCAATAGACATGAACAAACAGACAAGTGCAGAGAGGGAGGGTGGCCACAAACCAACAGGTAAATCATTGTTTACTGCCAAGGTAGACCGTTGATCTGTCATCATGTAAATCAATCAAAGTCATTGACTTGGATCTCTAATAAAAGGAAAGCCGTTAAATTCCGGTGTGCGCTGTATGTGTTTACTTTATGCAGGAGAGAGGCAGTCATGACAATAACACTGGTCAGAGAGGCAGTCATGACAATAACACTAGTCAGAGAGGCAGTCATGACAATAACACTAGTCAGAGAGGCAGTTATTACAATAACACTGGTCAGAGAGGCAGTCATGACAATAACACTGGTCAGAGAGGCAGTCATGACAATAACACTGGTCAGAGAGGCAGTCATGACAATAACACTAGTCAGAGAGGCAGTTATTACAATAACACTAGTCAGAGAGGCAGTCAGAGTGAGGGAGATGGAGAGGCCCCAAACCAACAGGTTAGGGAGAATGCTTCATTCAAGGAGCCTATCGTATTTACTTTTAAGTATCACAAAGTAGTTAAAGCTGGACTGACATGTTACCAACCTGGTTACATTCATCTATTTGAAATGCCTTTTCTTTCTGACAAGTCCCACTATGCAAAAACATACGCACACGATGTACTTTACCAACGCTAATTAGGACTGTTGCATGTAAAGAAATTGCTACTTAAAGTCAAAGGGATTGAAATATTCACACTGAACGGTTCAGCCCTATCAAAGCACATATTACTACATAGTTAAATTGACATTTTGGTGAATATATTAACATTCACACTGTAGTCAAATGTGTTTCCTCCAATACCAGTCACTCCTACACCCTTGCCCACAGCCCCCCTGGTGTTCTGCCGAAAGCCTCACCCCACAACCCCACTGTATTTACTGGCCCTTTGTATGCCTGGTCTTGCAAATATATTGATATCTGTAATCTAAGCCTGGCCACCCCTTAGAATCTGGTTCCTCTCTAGGTTTCTTCCTGGTTTTTGATTGTAATACAGGTTTTCTTAGCAATTGATCTTTCATGTATTCTTGTTGCTGGCTCTCTGGCTCTGTGTTAGTAATTTGTGACAACTGCTGATGTAAAAAAGGCTTTGTGAAAATACATTTTAAACATTGATTGACTTCCAACTTCATTGGCTGATTTCTTCTGATCATCTGGTTGGTCATGATATTGGGATCAGCCAATGTATCAGAAGCTATGCTGACGCAGACACCAAAGGGGCATAGATACACCGACAAGAGGTCTTTCAATCTATCCGGTCAACACCAAAAAGGCCAACACAAATACATAATAATAAATACTCATAAAACTAGAAACTTCATTTTGCTAATAAAGACATTTGGATTTAAATATGAATTGGACTGAATATTATTTACGGTGTCTTTCCCTCTACTATTTCTAGGGACAGTATAGGCTATAGGTGATGATGTAGACCGCATTAACTGCTGGCTGACTTAATTGGTTAATGCCATAGGCCAGGTAAAATAACTTTTAACCGACTTAATTAGTTAATGCCACGGGCTAGCTACAGTAACTGTTAAATGTCTCCATTAGTTAGTGCTATAGGCTAGCTACAGTAACTGTTATTCGACTTCATTAGTTAATGAAGTGGGCCTCCTCAACATCACAGAAGCCCATGGGTAATTACTGCTGTGGTGGCGGTTAAGCAGGCTCGGTGACCGTGCGCGCGTCTGCGCATGTACGAGGACGGGGGCACGCGTAGCTGGCTGATCACATCTGAGGTTTATTGCGGACGGCCCGGCGAGATGTGGAGAGCGTGGTCACCTTACCCCGGGCCCCGCTGTGACAGCAGCCAGCCCGTCACCTGAGAGCCCCATCGGAAATCAATAAGCCCCGCTCTTTAATTGTGAGAAAAACATATTCCCTGTGTACAGCATCATCCAGACCAGCCTGACTTTGATTTTTCTCCCTCTCTGTCTCTCTCTCTGTCCCCCCCCCCCCCCTGTCGTCTTTTCCCCTGCCACGGTGGAGCAGAATATGCTCGCTGGCTGATTATGTGCTAGATTATGAAACGGGAGCCTCCTGTTTTTTTTCAGGGAGCCTATTTGAAATGCATGGAGAACTGGTTCACTTCAGAGCACTGCATGCGTTCGGGTTTTATCTCAGCAAATGTTTGCCCGCCCGCCTGTCTGTCTGCTGTGTACACGCTGTGTACTCGCTGTGTAGCTCTGTGATGATGGCTTTCTTTCCAGGCCCTTCTGTCTACTCTGGCCCTCTGCAGCGGCCCATGTCTACCCAGTGAGGTTGGTGCCACATGCAATTTTGTGCCCTCTGAATGGCGGAAACAAAGCTCATGCACAAAGGCTAATCGACGAGAGAAAACGAGCGGCCAGTTCACGCAAGGGTCGGTGTCTCTAGGCCAGGTAGGATGGCCTCCTGGGGCCCCAGGAAGCTTTGGGCCCTGTAATAATTCAAACCAAAATGCAATGTAAAGAAATATATAATAATGCCGTTTGCTCAAGATGATTGTTTCGGAGCAAACCACCCCCTCTCATACCCAAATGGTCTGTCCCCCCTCTCATACTCAAATGGTCTGTCCCCCGTCATACTCAAATGGCTAGCCCTTCTGAAACAGTCAGTGGCTTCTGAAACTATAGGTCTGTTTTTGCATTTTAGTTTTAGGCTTAACGTTTTCAACTTTTGTGCTCTTGGCTTTCTTCGAGGTATCACAAACCGGGCCTATGAGACGCTGAGAAGGACGTGCCACCTTTTCCCGTTGCCTTATTTCACACGTTCCTGTTCAGGCATCCCCAAGTAGCACATCACCTGGGGACGGACAGGCATCCAGACCTCTGATTAGGCCCTCTTTGGCTAATTAACTGCCACAGCCACAGTAGGCCATTTGCATCGTTTAATGGCGGGTCGCTGCCGCAGCTGTCCTTCATCTGTCATCCCTGTGATTTGTGCCCTTTACGCCGCAATTTGTGCCATAAAATATTATAAATAGCCAATGTGAGCACGGCATTCATTGCTCTCATTAAAGCGGCAAGGAATGTGGAGTGTTTTGCGGCGGGCTAGTTAGGCGAGAGCCAGGTTTCCCTTTTAATTACCGGGGAGCAGGAGGCGGGAGACCTGGGAGCCGTACGTTCCTGGTAGTCGGGGTATTTCCTGGCGATTCCTGGGAAGGGGACCTAATTACTGGGTGACATTGTAGGTACTCTGAGATGGCGCTGCAGGCTGGCTCTTCTTCCCCCCTCTTATCTTCTGCTCCGGGGCCATTCGGGGGAACAGCCTGCTCAATTATTCATACTTCTCCATTACGGTATGAAAATTGTGAGGACACTAACATGCATACAACAGAGGGAAGCTGCTAGCCCCCCCCCCTCCTGTGTGTCTGGTTTAAACTTCAGCTCCCTTCAAATCCTTTCCTCTGTCAAGTCACGTTAGTCGTGGCTGCAGCAGTGCTCAGGTGAATCCTGAGCAGATGGCTTGGAATGTCTCGTACTTGCTGGCATGTACACAGGCACCTGCGCATACACACACACACACACACACACACATGGCCTGAAATATATCAACATAAAGATCAGTGACCTGTCTACAGACAAACAGTATACCCTCTCTGGTTTCCTCTTTATCCATTTTTCTCTCTTCCCCTTCTCTCTCTCTAACACACACAAGCCAGATAGCAAACACACAACTGTGGGCCTGTTTACTCTTGGAATTGTGACCCATTTTAACTGCTACACACAGTTAAGGATTTTCTGCACAAATTTCACGACCGTTTTTCGGGGTGAAAATCCATTTTATGGAGTCCCTTATTTTGCTCTTTAATTTACTTTAATCTTCTTCCGTTCTTTATCTTCCGACAACTTTCTCTTGCGCGTGCGACTGCATGGAAATGTATTTTCTGTTCCTACAGAGCAGTTGTTCCCGGGGGAGGTGGGATGAGCCGTATGAGCAGATCACATTTGATTAGACGAGGGGGGGGTGGTTGTTTAAAAAAAAAGGAGCCTCTGGTGTTTCAGCAGAAACAAACAGCGGTGCCTCATCCCTTGGGGAGACTGCCCCCCCCCCCCCCCACCCCGTACAAGGCAGCCTCAGTTAGAAGTTAATTCATCCCCGACCGCTGTTAACTTTCAGGGTTTAAATACTACGCCTGTCGACTGCTTGTTCTAGTGCCTCGCGCGCAGCGATGATATCGTGTACGAAAAAAAAAAATAAACCAACGCGGAATGACTTCATCTCGTATTCACGGGGGGGGGGGCTTTTTTAATTTTTGTAACAGCCTCCTAATATAAACTCACTGCCACTCACGGCTCACTGCAAATTTACATATAAAGTGTCCGATAAGCATATTTATGTGTTGCCGGAGCGAGTTTGCAAATGTCGACGCGAAGCATAAAGGGGGCCGGTATGCGAGTGATGCGTTCTTGATATCTGTTGAGAACTTTGAACCGCGTGGCATTTTTCCCTTTGGTTTGGGTGTGAGGGGCGGGGACAGGGGGCAAGTGAGGGAGGGAGAGGGGGCAAGTGAGGGAGGGAGAGGGGGGCGGAGGACAGGCGAGAGAGGGAGTGGTGGCGAGGAGAGAATGCACGCTAGATATTTGTCTTCACAACGTCGGAAGGATTTACGGCTTGGGTGTGGGGACATCCATCAACGCGGCGCACACCAAAGACAACTTTGTCTCTTTGTGCAATTTGTAAAGCTGTCCAGGCAAATTGATCCTTAACAAGAAGCAGGCCCACTCCCAATGGAGGTGGAACATTGAAGCAGGCTGTAATGCCTGTTTGTTTACCTTAAGATGGGACACAATTACGTGAAATGTCACAAGTGGTTGATTGCTGGGATAAATATGATTTGTACATCAGCTGTTCTGCTCTTCACCACAATTCAATTATTGGTTTTAGTGACTATAAAAATGGGAGGATTATATAGTTTTAACCATTATCGGACTCCTTTAGTGAACCCTAACAACAGGTTTTTTTAAGATGTCTCTCTTTGCTTAAATTACCTGAAACTCACCAACAGTGTTTTCTCCAAAAACATACACTTTTCTTCAAGGATTGACAGAGTTTTCAAGATTCCTTCCTTCATGGAAGGCCGTATTCCCGATTGAAGTAGCTAACGGACCTAATTGAAGTACCTCTTACAAAGCCAGCATCTCACAGAAGCCACAGAATATCAGACTCATTATACGCACAAACACAACTCAGACTGTTAAAACCAAAACAGATGAAAATTCTTTAAAATGTATATAGATATTTACATGATTATTTTCCAGTCTCACAGCATACCACTAGGGGGTGTTCCATGCACCGCCAGAGGTACAAATACCGCAGTTTGAGAACCACTGCACTTACTTTCTGTTGACCAATACAAAAGACACTTCAGTTTTTCAGCTGTAGACAGTGTACTCCTCGAAGACACTCTCCAATAGTTTCTTGCCATGAGCTCTGAAAGTAGCACTCAGAACGGGTCCAAGAAGATTGCTTAGCCTGTCACGTGCACTATGTCAGTGTTCTCTCATCTAGCATGTTCCAAGCTGTTGCTTAAACGGTTTGGGGCAGAAGCTCAGTGGCGGAAGCGCGATTTGCTCGGGGGCTTGCCGATGTAGGAAACATCATTCTACTGGTGGCAAATGACTTTCTATATGAAGTTAATGCGTGTTGTGGTAAACTAATCCTGGGTCCCTGTGCTGCTCAAACCAATGAGAAACCTCATCCCCTCGCTTCCTGCTGACTGGGCACTGTGTGTTTCCTGTTGACTGTCAAGATTTGGGACGTTTAGGGGACAACAGGAGAGCTATCAAAGTAACTGGTAACATCTATAAATATTGAATGGCGGAAATTATGTTCAGATTTCTCAGACTCCATAATGGATGAAACCTTCTCTCGTCCGCATCATGCTGCAAATGTGCCCCTCTGTGATCCAGCGCTTTGAAAACCAAACGATTCATTTAGCGAATACGTAGCAAGCCAAAAAGCAGGAAACTAGCTCTGCCATCCGTAGAACTAAGCTTGTGATTATACATGATCTGTCTGGTTAATGCCCTGCCTGTTTGTTAGTGAGTTTCACAAGTTGAGAATAACATCACCATCAGCATTATCCCTCCTTTATTTCAGGGGATACGGAGGGCAATTGGACAGTTACCACTACTCTAATGACTCCAGTGACTGTAGAAGTGCGCATACACAATTATGATGAGTCGTTTTTTAAAAGGGCAGTTTTAGACTTTTTAAAAAGTAAGTTTTAAAATGGGATGGTAAGACCTTTTCAAAGGTGCTGTTTGTCAGACCTCCACCACAGTAATGCAGGTTGTAATATAAATGGTATAAGGATGTTTTTTTAAATGGAGTGCAGTTTTTTATAGTCTGTGTACATACGCTCATAGGGCTAACGACCTCCTGATGATTTTCCCTTGTCTGTTTTTGTCCAATCTATTTGCTTTGCCCATTTCAAATAAATTAAGATAAAGTTCTGGATTTCATTTAGATACATGCATCTCTTTTAATCGATAGATCACTGGCTGATATGGACCTGGAAATGGAGGCTTGGCCATATTTCTCCGGATTACCTCGCTAGAATAGGTTGTAGTTTTACTATGGGCAGGATATACTATAGAAATCGCAATTCTGAACCACACATTGTATAACATTAGCCAAAATGCCATGCTAGTATTATTTATTATTATGTCAGTCTTGTGCCATTACACTAGTCACAAATTTAAATATGTATTGCTTAATTATCATTTTGCCATTGTCAGGATAGACTATTAAAACAGTTTTATTGTACTTAGCGATTTCGCTGGAGAGCTATCTACTTAACCGCTGAGACTATCTAGAGCAGAGGCCCGCCACACCATATAATATAATACAGTTCGGTATAATGCAACGTTACTTTCGGCCCACGGCCCTCAGTCAAGTTAGATTTTTGGCCCTTAATAGGAAGAAGTTTGTGCACCCCTGATCTAGAGTTATAAATACAATGTTTTTGCTATTCTCCTTTGTTGACACCAGAGGGTAGGATTTACCAACTCCACTGAACATTAAAAGAAACGCGAAATGCACCGATTTTAAAGATGTTACTGAGTAACAGTTGATATCCATGGAAATAAATTATATGGATTTTACGAGAGAGAAATGTTTTTTTGCTGCAGAGAACATTTTGTTTCAGCTTTTGAAACATGCATTTTTTCCAGCACATGAAACATGAAACCCAGTACATGTGGATTCCCTAGATTCTCCGATAGAATAATATATACAAGCAACTACAGTCCACTACATTAGATTTTACCTGCCATCATGTGTTTTCTCCCCAGCCACATCCAGACAGGCATCTAGCTTTTGATGCCACACATCACACTTTAACAAATAACAGTATGAAGTGTCTAACAAGAAACTGCGGGAAAATAACATTCCGTGACAGTATAATTTAAAAAGCCAGTGTGTCTGAATACTGTCTCACAAACATGGAAGTGACATCTCAGGCTGGCTCTGCATCTGATGTGGGAAATGGAGACAGAGAGAGAGAGAGAGAGAGAGAGAGAAAAGGGGAAGGAGTGTGTGAGAGAGAGAGAGAGAAAGCGAAAGACAGAGCGAGG
>JACXGK010003664.1:32870-43574 GCA_016801125.1 Novumbra hubbsi
CCCCCCCCCCCCCCCCCCCGCCGCTCACTTCCCCCCGGTATCAGTGCGGGCTGACCGCTTGCCGCGAGTCCCATGTTCGCCGATCGCTAATCTAGCAGAACGCCGCCTGAAAACGGAGCGAAGACCTGTGAGCTCCGAAGGTATTAGCATTTGAGCGTGGCGCGGCGCGAGGAAAAGCTTTTTACCAGCTCACTGCATCCATATGGCATTAGCGCATAAAAATGCCACTGTTGACATTTTGAAGGCCCGGCCTCCCTCTGTAAGTACAGGGCATCAATATTAGCGGCGGAGTCGTTCGTGAGGGGTAGTTGATCTCGTATTGATGGCTAAACACAGCGGAAAGCACCGGCACGGCAGCCGATTCGGAGGGCTTTGACACTAGCCGGGTTCAGTTTTCCGGTCGGTACGAATGTCCCAGTGCTCGTCGCGGGCAAGGCTACCTCAGCTGCCGGAATTGAACCGACGGGACGGCAATCTTCATGAGGCGCACAGTGACTCGCCGAATCTTCCTCATATCTGTCTTCACCGAGTTAAGGTATTACGCCGTCAAGAAGACACGAAGATCTGGCCACCAAACGACACACTCGGCGTGGATTGAAATGCAAGCGATGCGAAAGATATCTTTTTGACGGCGTAATAGATATTGTTTTTCTTTGTCTTCATGAGGCCCTCCCTGTTAAAGAGATTGCGTTCCATTTCACTTTGTGTGTTGTCACGGTTTCCCTTGGTTGATTGAGCCATTGGGGGTCTTTCAGCAATGCTCCAATCAGCAGATGCATATATTCGTACAAGGTTTAGCACTGCAATATTTATAGACATTTGGGCCAAACAACAATTATGTGAAACATGGCTACTCTATATTACACGGCAACTGCTGAAAGCTGCAGGTTGATTACAAAATTGCAGCCAAAGTGTGCTTGATATAATTGCTGACATTACTCATTTGTACATAGAGTGATGGCACGATGAAATGCCCCTTTAAGGTTTCGACCACGTCAGCCTAGCCATTTCTGTAACACGTTTGTTATGGATTCCCCTGTTTGGAGAGACGTGCACATCCGTGTTGTTGTAGGCCATGTTGTGAAGCCGTCATAACTACGGTCCCTGGGTGCCGATGTACATCAAGGCACGTTGGAACTGCCTACTTGCCCAGCGGCGCAGCCGGAGAAAAGTACCAGAGGTAGAAACACGAGAAGAAAGGCTTATTAGTCCTCCCGTCAGGCTGTATACCCACCACGCCCCCCCCCCCCCCCCCCCCCCCCCCCCCCCCACCACACTTCTACTGATAAGAAGTAATGCTCCCGGAGGTTAATTTTGTCCATTGTGCATGTGATGTGATATCTCCTCCGTCATCCCCCGTCATCTCTCGGTCCACCTCCCTCCAGGCTCGTCACATGACCCGCGGAGCTCAGAGAATCTTTGGCGAGGTGTCTGTGAGCTGGTCAGTTGTGAAGCTAAATGAAAGTCCTGTGCTCTCCCCGTTCTCGGGCTAATGGGAAAGACGGCTTTAGAGACAATTGGTCTTTCTGTAGTGATAAAATAACTTGTTCTTTAATGGACGGTTTTATAATTGAATGTGCAAGTCCATAAATACACTGACTGAGAGGCCTCTGTACTCTTTCCCGGGCCCCCAGCCCCCCAACACTCACGGAGTTGAGGTCTTCTCTGTTTGTCTGTCACTGAATCTGCATTCTAATACATCATTGGGACAGTGATTCAGGTATGCCTCCACGTATCACTCTTCATTCTGCCCTGGCCGTCTACTTTTTTGTTACAGTGTGTTTGCCGTTGTGTGTGTGTGTGTGTGTGTGTGTGTTGTTTGACGCATTCGGCTGATTAAGAAGAGGATAGTTTCTCATGCTCTGTGACTGCTTGTTTGCTCTAGAGATTGCAGAGTTATTACAGTGCTGCTGGCTGGTTCTACTGATGATGTATTGTGCTGGGCTTTGGGGGGGACGTCGGGTTAGAAGGGGAACCTGGGCCCCACGGAAGAGTAAAAGTCAGAACTAGCTGGCGCTGCTAACTTCGTCCAGCCTTTCTGATATGACGGCCAGTATGACTGGCGTCTTTCTGCATGTTTCGCCCTCTCCATCACTCCACCACCCGCGTGGCGTCTGAACACTCTGCCCTGCTAACAGGTTGTCATGGCATTGCCTGAATTGTCGCCAGTGTCACGGTATCTCCACATCAATCTCGAGGGGGGATTGTGGGGGTGGCCTCCTGTGTTGTCAGGACAACGGTGTGTCTGAGTACTCATTGGAGAGGGATAAAAGTTTGGGTGCCGGGCAGGGATGTGATGTCTAATGAGTGTGACATTATTCTCAGAGCGCAGAGCTCTAAATGCAGACACGGATGAAACTTCCTCTGTTGCTCTCTCTCTCCTCTCTTCCTCTCCCTCCCTCGTTCTCTCTCTCTCTCGTTCTCTGTCTGCGTCCTACTGTTTTTCACTTTGGCTGACTATCTCTCCCCCTCTCTCTCGCCCACAAATGCCCTCTTCTCTCAGGCAAAATCGTAGGGAAAACATTCTTGTTGAAAGCTCTAAAATGCACTTTTCTTTTTAGTAAATGTGAATTGTATATTGGTTGGGAATTGGGGATCACCTCTGCATCCCAGCCAGAAACTCACAGCCCTCAGGGCATTGGAACTAATTATTATTTTTCCTTTCATTGCCATTTTAACGAAATGCGTGATTAGGTATTCACCAGAACCAGGCACCCCTTGCCTCTTATTTACTATAGTTAGCATTCATATTTTGTTTCATCTTTTTGTTTGGAAAATATGAACAAACATGCCCCTATGTATGTTCATAACACACATTATCTTTACTGAGTCAGTACACTTCTTGATTGCTTCTGAACAGGATCTCAATGTACGTTAGGCATATATGATATGCTTAGGATTTACACTTTAACAGTGTATTACTTCTACAACTGCTTCTGTACTGCTACTATTACTGCCAATAGTTACTACGGTTGCTACAATTTTTTACTACTTCTACTTCTGCCATTTATTACTACTGACATTTTTTACTGCTACTACCGCCGTTTATTACTACTGCTATTACAACTACCATTTATTACTGCTACTAGCAACTACTATCCACCTCGTCACCCCATCCACCCTGTCACCCCATCCACCCTGT
Organism: Novumbra hubbsi; assembly: GCA_016801125.1. Lineage (NCBI taxonomy): Eukaryota > Metazoa > Chordata > Actinopteri > Esociformes > Umbridae > Novumbra > Novumbra hubbsi. The sequence goes on from JACXGK010003664.1 coordinate 36,013, forward strand.
CACTCCATCCACCCCATCTACCTCGTCACGCCATCCACTCTGCCAACCCATCCACCCCGTCACCCCATCCACCCCCGTCACCCCATCCACCCATGTCACCCCATCCACCCCCGTCACCCCATCCACCCATGTCACCCCATCCACCCCTGTCACCCCATCCACCCATGTCACCCCATCCACCCTGTCACCCCATCCATCCCTCTCACCCCATCCACTCTGTCAACCCATCCACTTTGTCACCACGGCTACCACTGACGTGACTCAATGTATGACCGACCATGTCCCCTCTACCCTGCTCCTGCCCCGGATCAGTGGCAGATGTTTGATCTGAGGCAGGAGGACGGGCCTGTGTCAGCCTCGCCTCCTACACGTCCCAGTCGCCCCTCGTGTCACTGAGTTTCACATTGTGGGTTCATCCCCTTTCACCTCCCCGCTCACAGCCGATTGGCAGATCTGAATGATGGGTTTATGGGGATCAGGACCCTCCTCTAATTGGATTGGCACGCGATTAGCTGATGGACCCTGGCTGTCAAAAGACCCGGGCCGTTTAACCGCTGCAGGACCCTTCATGGATAGCCTCTGCCAGTCAAAGCATCTGTGGCGTCCCTGTTCAGGTTGGCTTTTCCGATCCTCAAGGATTTCCCACGTCAGTGACTCCTGGAAAGCCAGTGTTCTCCAAAAAAACCTAGGCGGTTTTCCCTTTAGTGCAGTTTTACGAATGAGGACGTGCGGTGAGGGGAAGTCACGCTGAGGTCCGAGTCAACACTCCGTTGTGCGCCGGATCCAGTGAGCCCGAGTGAAACCAGCCGTTCGCAATGTCTGACCTTCGTAGTTGGTTACACTTCACGTCAATTCACCCGCTGGGAGATAAACCTCCGCCGCGGTCTCGGAAACCCCGCGTGGACCACGATTCCATGCTCCGTGCCCTCCCCTCCTGGCCCCCGCTGTGTTGCCTGCATTAGCGTAAGTCCGTGTGACCACGTGGGCATCTGACCCCCCCACGGCACGGACACTGTAAGCGTCCGTGTATGAGGGGCGTATCTTGCCGTTTTTGCCGGGGTATACAGTTTCTCTTCGTGACAGACAGATTATCGGGAGGTAAATCGTATCATTAGCGTGAAAGTGGGAAGGCGTTCCGGACAGGCCTGACCCCTGATATCTCCACACTCCCAGACTGTGCAGGCCAGTGGCTCATCTGGGCCTCCTTGGGGGGGATGTTTATGTATTATTCAGGCTTTCCAGGGAGGCGCGCTCCATAAACTGTCATTTGACGGTAACATTTTGAACAGGGCGGCTTTTGATTACCCAAATGGAGTGCGGGTAACCTTTTTACGGCGCGTGCCGGCGCGTGCCGTTTGACCTTGTTTTCAAAGAGCCCCGCGACCACGTCGAGATTAATATTTTGTATAGCATTAATGAACACAGGCTCGGCCTCCAAGAGATTCCCCCCCCTTTCCCAATCAATCATTACCGAGCACGCCGCAACGGCAAGTGCGTATTGAACCCAGTGTTTGGTCAGCCCTCGTGACCCACTGAACAAGCCTGCCTCGGAGAGCAGCTTTCGGCAACGCCTCGGCACCAACCGCCGTCTCCACTTTGTTTGCGCTTGCCGCGGCGCCGTTCGTCCAGCCCGGCGGTGTTATTTACTCTGCCGACAAAACCTCCCCGCGTAATGCATTCCGCCTCCCGGCCTGCCAGCTCCAAACGTTTCACTTCAGCTTTTATTTATTTGACGTATTACTCCGAGTAGTGTAATCTCTACGCGGGACTCCTCTGCACAGAGTCCTGTCAGTTGTCGTCCCCCGTCCCCCACTCCCCTTTTCCTTCCTTCCTCCCCCCTCCGTATTTTCATATCACTGTATTAGTCACCGTGGTCATTACATAAGAGACACGCCGGCGGAATCTCAGAACACCAGCTGCCACTAGCAGCGGAATGACAATGAGAGACAACCCGCAAAAAGGACTGTGCGTTTCCTGTCCCCCTGTAGGGAAATCTATTTGGATCACCTTGATATTAATTAACTCGGTGTTAGTGCTTAGTATCGATTCCGGGGCTGCTTCGTTGCCGCCTTTCCAGGGGGTCGGTAATTAGAATTTATTTATTTTTGGGGGGGGGGGGGCACTATGTGTCCGCAGGCTTGGTGGGTTTCAGGTGTGTGTGTGTGTGTGTGTGTTGGAAGTCCAGACTCTAGACTAGTATGCAGAGTCATGTGATCAACCCACCCACTCGCTGTCCTTGCTCCTGCCTGTCTTGATGTTGCCTGATTGACGTTGCCCTTCCTCTCATTTCCCTCCGGTCAAAAGAGGAGAGGTTCTTTAATGCTCGCCTGCGGGATTACTTAGTGACGACTAACATGGCCGCTGACTTTCACCACTTAATGATATGGGTCGGTTGTGCACAGGGAGACCTGCCTGAAAGACTAGCTGTCTGTTAGTGGTGTAGTGAAATGCTAACAGGGTCTCTGGCGCTATAAAGGGGTCTTCATTGTGTTAAAGGCTTATGGAAAACGAAATCTGGTTATTCTCGTTATTCGGTCATTCACTCGGGCGAACTGGGCCAAGAGGAATCACAATTGATGATATTATTATCTTAAGTGTATAAACCTCTATAAAATCTCAATTATCCTTCCAGAAGTTTATAAAAACGTCTATGGAATGTCTATTATCTTTTTGGAAGTTTATAAAACTCTACAGTCAAAACAAACGTAGTTACAGTCTCTATACAGTTTGACCACCATTTTAGACAAGTACTGGAATTCGTATTCCGTTTAGTTGCCTCACCCCAGTATATTCATATGACATTTGTCTAATAATATTTATAAGTTGCGGGTTTTTTGTACATCAAAGTTCGGGCGAGCCACAGTAGACCCATAGGTATAAATTAGGGAGGTTAAAATCAGGAATGGATTATGCAAATCGAAGATCAATTGAGATTTTCCTTGTTTTCCTGGGAAAAATACATAAAGAAAACAGTTTCTGAGCCCTTTTCATATCGGCGATGAGTTCTGAAAGTAAGCAGGGGTCCTCGCTGCCCTCCAGCAGGTAACATGGCTGCTTTCTGTACACGGACAGGTGGATGTTTTAAGATAGCCACAGCGCCGCTGTGCCGGGTTGAATTCTGATTTTAGCCGTGCCCAGGTACGGTGTGGCGGTAAAAAAAAAAAAAAAAGAAATGTAAAGCTCGCGATTTGAAGTCGCCCACTTCACACGTGCAAAAAAAAAGCCTGACATCGTTTCAAACACGCTCCAGCCTTTCAATCTCTCGTTCTCCCCCTCTGTTCCCAAAGTCACGGTCTGGAGGCACACGTCTGCTATTCTTAGATTTAACAACTTCCACGAGCTTAATTGCTTGCTTTTGAAACCCGTCTCTTTCGTCCGTCTCCCCTGATGTTTGGATCATTCCCGTTTGGCTCGTTTCTGTTTGGCCGAGACATTCGGTTAACATAATCACACACACTTTCCTGCGTGATAACACAGGACCCCAAACCCATTCAGTCAGCGTGTTGTAACCTCGTAGTCAGGGCGGAAATTCATTGGGATCGTCGTCGTAGAGGCACAAGTTACGTCCCTGGCACCGTTTAGTAGAGAAGCTTTGTTCATTTAGGTGTCTTGCCCTAGAGACACTGCATTTTCATGTTCACAGCACTGACTGCATGCTGGCACTGTAGCACAAGTGTCTGAAGGTATCGCTTTGTAATGTCACAACTCCTTACAATGGTGTAATCAGTCCCCCTCATTGTCAGGAACGCATTTGACTCAGGAAGGTCTGCCGTGATGGACAGTTCACGCTGTGAGGAACCCTCGAAATGTTCCACCAGGAGCACTGAGCGATCGATCGGCGCAAAGATGCATTTTAACTGAACCCGGGTGAATAAGGCATGTTGCCATAGACATCCCGAGACTTAGACATGTGTTGGTTTAAGATGCAAGAGCGTCGGTTGTAAAACCGTTGCTTTGGATTCGATATGTGAGTGCACTTTGTTGCTACCCGTGCACGGTTGGGGGAGAAGGGGATGAAGGAGTGGCATGAACGGAAGGAAAGAATAACGGAGAGCGATGGAGAAAGGAAAGATGCTTCGTTGCTTGGGAAACGTTCCACGTGCCGCATCCCCTTTCCTTTACACGCTTGAAGGTCAGGATAAATAATCAATAGCATAAGAGGGCCCCCGCACACTCTATTGTGTGCGGGGGCCCTTCGTCCCCATTGGCGATTAAAGGGCTCGGAGTCATTTGTGTTCGGGGAGCCTGGAGGCCTGGAGGCCTGGTGGCATTGTTTCCCGCTGAATGAGCTGAGACCCAACGCAGGATGAGGTTTGCGTCGCGCGGGGTCATGACAATGACGGGGAGGATCTCAAGGAAAGAAGCGTGGGCCATTCCTTAAGAACCCTAGGTTACCCTATTCTACTCATGAGAGGGGATTTAACCAACGGGCCTGACTTCTGCAGGCTCCTGCAGGTTTACGCTGGATGTCTTAAAACGCTACTAACTGGAGATTACATATACCTGCGGGATGAATTAAGATTGATTACAACTTAAACTGACAAGAATAACCCACCAGATTAGTTTATCTCTCCTTATTACTGTCTCATGTGTTTTTCTATACCAGACAGCTGGTCTGTATTGTATACTCCTGTCTCCAATGTGATATTGTCCAATCAGAAACATCAGAATCCATGAGGCTACATTAGTGTAGCTATAAAAACGCTTTTTACCACCAACGTATTCACCATCAATCAGGAAAATCTTCTTTCAAGGGTGGGTTCAGAGAGATCACATGGCCGCAAAAACAATGACTGCCCATCCGTGTTCAATAGCCAATCCCGACTAGGGTGGAAAAACGTACAATCTTTCGTTTCAGGAGAGAAAATGTATGTGTAGGAGTAACTGGAATCTCTTATTTAAGCAGGTTAGGTTTGTTGCATTGTGCTAAGGTGTATTGGCTTCCAACATCCTGGCGTTCATGACCTATATCAGCTACCATGACAACGTCTTTTCAGCCCGGGCAGGTGCAGTGAATCCCGTAAGACATCAAGGTAAGTCAGAAAGAACACGCAGCAAATAATTCCCAGGGCTGCAGAGCAAACAGAGCAAATTCGACTGCATATTATGGATTTGTGTGACAAGGAACGTTGGCACACGGCATGTAATTCTACATTATCATCACGCTTTCAGTGCAGCACCCTGACAAGCACTTTGACAGAGGTGTGATGGTACGCGCTCGTCAAGGTGCCAGTCTAGTTTCAGCTTTAGTCACAGCCGTTCTAAGAAGTTCTGAATAAGCAATCTATATGCTCTGTACCCTCGTCCTCAGATCATCCGCTGGCGCGCTGATCGAGAGCCACTGCGTCCCTTTTTTACGTCTTCCGTCAGATTGCGGGAGGAAACGACTCCAATGGACCCTCTCGATAAAACCGAGGAAGTGAGTGAGACGGAAAGACCAAAAGACCGATGGGAGAGTGAGGGCGGGAGAGAGGAAGAGAGGGGAGGGCAATGTGAATGCTCCCCTCCCTTTCCAAAGAGCTGTGTCACTATCAATAGTGACACCTTGAACAGTTCTGTGAGGGATATTGAAAGCGCAGTGTGTCAGCCACCCCTGGCAGTGACTGTCCCATGAGGCACCAGGCAGCTCTCTGCTGGCAGCCACGCCAGAAGAAGAACAATCACACCGGTCTAATGGAACTAATTTCACCTGGCCTTTAATCCCCCTCTTATTCTTACGTGTTCTTCCTCCCTGTGTCCTTCCTCTTTTTCCACAGTTCTCCCTCTCTGTGTCCTTCCTCTTCTTCACCGTTTCCCCTCTGTTTCCTCCCACTTTCTGATTGGCTCTTTCTCTATATTCTTTCTCTCTGTATGCTTCCTATTGCTCACTTTCTGAATCTACATTGCTCTTTTTGTCTCTCTCTCTGTCCCATCTCTGTTTAATCTCTCTATCTTTCTCCTTCTCATCTTTGTTTACTCTCTGTCTCTCTCTCCTTCTCATCTCTCTTTACTCTCTGTCTCTCTCTCTCTCCTTCTCATCTCTCATTAATCTCTCTCTCTTCTCTCTTTACTCTCTGTATCTCTCCTTCTCATCTCTCTTTACTCTCTGTATCTCTCCTTCTCATGTCTCTTTACTCTCGGTGTCTCTCTCTCCTTCTCATCTCTCTTTACTGTCTGTCTCTCTCTCCTTCTCATCTCTCTTTACTTCCTGTCTCTCTCTCCTTCTCATCTCTCTTTACTTTCTGTCTCTCTCTCCTTCTCATCTCTCTTTACTCTCTGTATCTCTCTCCTTCTCATCTCTCTTTACTTTCTGTCTCTCTCTCCTTCTCATCTCTCTTTACTCTCTGTATCTCTCTCCTTCTCATCTCTCTTTACTTTCTGTCTCTCTCTCCTTCTCATCCTTCTTTACTCTCTGTCTCTCTCTCCTTCTCATCTTGCTTTACTCTGTCTTTCTCTCTCCTCATCTCTGTTTACTCTCTGTCTCCCTCCTTTCCTTCTCTTTTTACTCTCTCTGTCTCTCTCTCCTTGTCATTGTGCTTGCTTTACCTTTTGCTTTGCAGTCACGTTTCATCTATGTGCATGATTCATTCTGCTCAATAAGCTCCAAAGTAAGCAGATTTGTCCGTCTCCTCTTCCCTCTTCTCTCTCTTTCCCATTTTTTCTCCTCTCTAAGAAGGCTATTGTGATTCACGGAGGGAACCCTTCAGAGCAAATATTCTCCAGGCATTTCATGTATAAACATGCTCGACTTTCCATCACGGCAAGGGGGAAAAATAGAAAGGGTAAAAAGCTTTTTGTAACACCACTGACTCAATATGTATCGTCCAACAAATATTTCAACGTGCCCGTTTCAGCGATTCAATGAAGTTAACATCACGTCCTCTGAAGTGTGATAAATAGATTAGTACTCCAATGTGAGCTGCAAATGAGTTTCTACACATATTTCAGAAGTGGCTGTCAGTTCAGCTAATTTCTTGGGATTCTGTTGCCAAAACCTCCAGCAGAAAAGGAGTCAGACGTCCCTTTAGCGTTTAGACTGAAATAAATAAATTCATACGCTCTATTAATATATACGCACTTTAACTTGCTTTTGAAAATCCCCCCTCGCCTTCCCAAAAGATTAAGGGTCAGGAAATGCAATCGGAGATGAATTAAGGCGGACAACCTCGAGTCATGCACAGAGAGAGAAAAACACACTTGAAAAAAGAGCATTAGCATTTCCTTATTTGCATAACATTGCTATATATAAAACAAGCGTGGTACAAGGGGAGAGGAGCTCTCTGGGCGCGAGGCCTGTGTGGAGGAAAGCAGCGGCTGGGGCTTTCACCAGAGGAAAGCAGACGCTTCTGTTGCATGTAGTAATGAGGTTTATCTGTAACAAGGTTGGCAGACATTTTGAAGTTCACTTTTTTTTCATATTGCCGTCATACAGCCGACACAAAGTGAAATCCATAAGCACATATAACATACTTCGTTTTAGGCTAGTTTCACTGCGTTAAAACCAAATGGTACCTTCTCTGTGGCACCGCCAGTTGAAATGCGATTGATCAGGGTGGGCCAGTGTGTTTGGAAGCAGAGGAGCA
>JACXGK010003665.1:0-20827 GCA_016801125.1 Novumbra hubbsi
AATTGTTTTGAGAGGAATTAAAAAACAACTCACCAGCCCATTCTTATACATCTCAGTCAGAATTTAAACTATTTACACATTATAAGGGATCTACTGTACATATGTAATGTATGTTTTAACTTTTGCCCTTTTCTGGCCTCCAAATCAATTATGATTAACAAATTACAAAAACAAATGTGGCCCTCCATTTCATTTCAAATTCCTGATGTGGCCCCCGAGCCAAAATATTTGTCCACCCCTGCACTAGAGGATGTTGGGCCTTCATGACATCTTCATGGAGTTCTAATAGTTTGGTCTAACACATGCACACCAGTAGCCTGCTTGGAGATCATTTTGTAGGGCTCTGGCAGTGCTCCTGTTCCTCTTTGTACAAAGAAGCAGATACCAGTTGCTGCTGGGTTGATGCCCAAATGTCTCTGGATATGTAGGTAATTTACTTGGCAGTAACTAGTCAAATCTACATGTTCTACTCTCAAGGCTCTAAAATTAGACCAAGGGCAAATGCTCCAAAATGTTGCGGTCATTGTAAAATAGTAGAGACTACATCAAAATAGAAGACAAAAGGCAAATTCATTTAAACTGTCTATTCAATGTAAAAATATATACAGTGGGGAGAACCGGTATTTGATACACTGGCGATTTTGCAGGTTTTCTTACTTACAAAGCATGTTGATGTCTGTCATTTTTATCATATGTACACTTCAACTGTGAGACGGAAAGATCCAGAAAATCCCATTGTATGATCTTTAAGGAATTAATTTGCATTTTATTGCATAACATAAGTATTTGATACATCAGAAAAGCAGAACTTAATATTTGGTACAGAAACCTTTGTTTGCAATTACAGAGATCATACGTTTCCTGTAGTTCTGGACCAGGTTTGCACACACTGCAGCAGGGATTTTTGCCCACTCCTCCATACAGACCTCCAGATTCTTCAGGTTTCGGGCCTGTCGCTGGGCAATACAGACTTTCAGCTCCCTCCAAAGATTTTCTGTTGGGTTCAGGTCTGGAGACTGGCTAGGCCACTCCAGGACCTTGAGATGCTTCTTACAGAGCCACTCCTTAGTTGCCCTGGCTGTGTGTTTTGGGTTGTTGTCATGCTGGAAAACCCAGCCACGACCCATCTTCAAAGCACTTACTGAGGGATGGAGGTTGTTGGCCAAGATCTCGCGATACATGGCCCCATCCATCCTCCCCTCAATGCGGTGCAGTTGTCCTGTCCCCTTTGCAGAAAAGCATCCCCAAAGAATGATGTTTCCACCTCCATGCTTCACGGTTGGGATGGTGTTCTTGGGGTTGTACTCATCCTTCTTTTTCCTCCAAACACAGCGAGTGGAGTTTAGACCAAAAAGCTCTATTTTTGTCTCATCACACCACAAGGCCTTCCCTCATTCATCCTCTGGATCATCCAGATGGTCATTGGGAAACTTCAGATGGGCCTGGACATGTGCTGGCTTATGCAGGGTGACCTTGCGTGCGCTACAGGATTTTAATCCATGACAGAATGGTTTTCTTTGAGACTGTGGTCCCAGCTCTCTTCGGGTCATTGACCAGGGCCTGCTGTGTAGTTCTGGGCTGATCCCTCACCTTCCTCATGATCATTGATGCCCCACGAGGTGAGATCTTGCATGGAGCCCCAGACCGAGGGTGATTGATCGTCATCTTGAACTTCTTCCATTTTCTAATAATTGCGCCAACAGTTGCCTTCTCACCAAGCTGCTTGCCTATTGTCCTGTAGCCCATCTCAGCCTTGTGCAGGTCTACAATTTTATCCCTGATAAAACACAGCTCTCTGATCTTGGCCATTGTGGAGAGGTTGGAGTCTGTTTGATTGAGTGTGTGTCTTTTCTACAGGTAACAAGTTCAAACAGGTGCAGCCTTAAAGGCAACCTAACAGGTATGTGAGAGCCGGAATTCTTACTGGTTGGTAGGTGATCAAATACTTATGTCATGCAATAAAATGCTAATTAATTATTCAAAAATCATACAATGTGATTTTCTGGATATTTGTTTTAGATTCCGTTCTGTTCTCCCTACTGTATATTTGAAGAATCTACATAGAGATTGTAAAAATACAACTTCAGAAATATACTTGTCCAGGGTTTGTGTCATTACTCTACTGAAAAAAATATAATTTGACTACTTTTAATAAAAATATTCAATCTTGCTTACTGGGAAAGGGAATTACACCACTGATTACACTGAATTGTCAAGCTTACGTTATGCAGGCCAATAATCAAGAACAATAATAATGACACAATGTAATTTTCCGTTGTTACATTTTTACAGCGATGAAGTATTGCTATGACTTTTCATTTATTGGGCTACGTATTTCTCACTCAATAATGAACCAACCACTCCTACAAACTGCACACTCATGCTCCCAAAACACAGAGACATTGCTGCATATCTGATGACGACAATAGGCAACATCACCACAAACATATACTTATAATTTGAGAAAATGTTTTAGCTAAAAAATCAAACAAAATGCCAAAGGAAAAACACCCACCAAATGCTGGTATCCATTACGTGGTTAATGGTGTCTCCACAATCAGTGTTAAACATATTACAACTTTAACATTGATATGGATGGACCTGATCGGTAGCAAAAGGTTAATCGTTAATCAGTGTGTCTGGTTTAGTTACAGTATTTTCCTCTTCTGGTTAGAAGCTTGGCCTCTATGGAGGCCTTGCCTAGAGTACAGTGCTGTTGGAGCCCCTCTGGTGTCGCTTCCATCTTACTCAGCGCAACTTTATTAGTTATTACATTTAACAGAATTCGGTATAATCACGTACCAGTGAATCACTTCAGTAAAATGTTACCAATGAAAAGAAACATTAAAAAACTTTTTATAAATATTTATTTGGATCAGTAACTGTAATAGAAAGGGTATTATAACAGAACAATGACCTTTGATCAGTAACTCATATTACTCAAAATGGTTAAGTACTCTGTACTATCACTCATCATAACAAAGTGTTAAACTTGAACACATTACCCTCAAGACCGATTTTGACATGATTACCTTATTTTAAGAACGTGGCAAGTTTTAGCAGCTCTTGGAGTCAAAATAGACTCGGGTTAAACCATCTGAGAAATCAGGTAAGAAACAAAGTATGTCAATTTATGCAAACAAACCATTATTCATCGGAGTTTATGTATTTCCCATAGATGGACAACATATAACTCAATTAAATTAAATTGAACAACCTGGTATCCAGCGTAGAGGAACACACCTACCTCAAAGAAAAACAAGGGGAACTGCCTTCTCCCTAGGGTTTTCATCACTATCAGATGGCTCCATGTGAACTCAAATCTGTTTCAATGTTATGACAGGTCAATAATCATTGCTTACCATACAGTTTGAAACATATGGTCCGCTTATCTTTCATATGAGCAATCAAATATTTTAAATAAAAACACATACAGATCTTTATTGTGTCTCTGGCAAAAGAAAATAACACTTCTACTCCCCCAGTTTCACTCCCACTCAAGTGTTTGGATCAGGTTAATTATCACAGGAGGTTTCTTCTGTCTTCCAGAAGTTAGTATGGAGTGGTGTGGGAAAACTAAGGCATTTATTAATAATTTAATCTTGATTTTGTATTGAATCTTGAATTGATATAAAATGTTATTCATATTTCCAAAACTGTAGCGCAAGCAATGCTCGTTAACGTTCAGATGGTCAGGGCTGAGGAAAGAAATCCCCCGGAAGTAGAAGAACTTCATCTATGTATGGCCCAGATCTCACACATGATGCCCCGCAAGAAGGCCTGACGGCAACGTCAGAGTAAAGACTGCCAGCACCCCCTCTTCTCCTATAGGGATAGGGTTTTACACCCCCTCTTCTGCTATAGGGTTAGGGTTTTACACCCCCTCTTCTGCTATAGGGTTAGGGTTTAACACCCCCTCTTCTGCTATAGGGTCAGGGTTTAACACCCCCTCTTCTGCTATAGGGTTAGCAACCCCCTCTCCTGCTATAGGGTCGGCCGTCCATTCAGCTTGTCGCTCATGAGAGCCAGGGCGCCGCTGGTGAAGTCTCTGAGTATGTGCATCGTCTCCCTTTGCAGCTGCAGTGACTCGCGCACGAATTCCTGCTGCGTCTCGGCCAGCTGCTGCACCGACTCGGACAGCAGTTCCAGGGAGCGCGACACGGTCTCCAGCACGGCGTTGGTGGCATGCTGCTCCTGGACACTCAGCGTGGCGCTCTGCAGCAGGGTCTCCCTGGCAATCCGAGGGGGCGGGCCTGGCCGAGGCGGGGCGGCGGAGGTCAAAGAGGGAGAGGGCTGGGCGCCCGTGGAGGGGCGCTGGATGCTACCGCCGCTCCCCTGTTTCTCCTCCGCCAGGGTGGACGTCTGCGGGGTGGAAGGGAGCAGCTCGTCCTGTCGCTCGTCGTCTGACTCCCCAAACTGGTTCTCGGTGTCTGGGAAAGAGCGGGAACACGTGAAACGCGTGACGGCGTGGATGAGCTCTAGAAGCATTTGGACAGAGGTCAGCAGACAGGGGGTTTTGGTGGTATGATCTTTGTACCTCTGTGACTTTCGCAATCAGGATCACTTTCTTTATTGACTGTAGCACCCACATTATTGTGAGTGTTCAGAAACTTTCAATAGTTTTTAAATGTATATTCAGATCAGGAATTACATGTACTTGTAAAAAAGTTCCATAAAATAGGAGTACATACTTATGTACATAAAGTGCTGCACTTTCACCTGAAAACATCCGCAAATGAAAGAAGTCTGTACATTAACCACATTCTTGTTTGTTGCTAGAACAGAGTCAAAACATAAAATCCTATCCAAACACTTTTGAATCGCAATGTTTACCGAACAGTTTAACTGAGTGGTTTTGGAAAGTATTCAAACCCCTTCACAACATTTTGTTGTGGTATAGACTTGATTTATAATTTATTTCATTAATTTTAAGGTATCAAACTACATACATTTCAAAAACGTGACATTAGTGTTCGGACCCTTTATTCAAAACTTTGTAGAAGGACCTTTGTTAGCGATCACAGCTTTGATTCTTCTTGGGTATGCTCCACAAGTTTCGCACACCTATATTTGCTCCGATGTTGAGTGAGAAATTATACACACGAGTGTGCCTTTCTAAAACTTGTCGAATCAATTGAATTTGCCACACATTTATCACAAGCAAGTTCTGCATAAAGCTAAGGTTAATAATTGGATGTAACTTAGCTCAAATTAGAATGTCATGGCAAAGGGTCTGAATACTTAAGTACATAGGATATTTAAGCATTAGAAGAAAAAATTCAAACATTCCTAAAAGATTGTTTTAGCAGATTAAGGGCAAACTATATAACAACAGTTTTGGCAAAAAGAGAAAGGCTTTGAAAGCTTTCCAAAACCACTTCATGTTTGATACGTTTTGGGAACTGAAACTCAACACACTTAACATTGAACCTGCAGGATCGGTTTACCTTCACCCGTGGGTATTTCATACTGCATTTCATAAGCGGGATGTGATGCGTCTCCTGCAACAACCACAAAACATGTATGCGATGCATCGTTAATAAAATGTACTATAACCAGGGGTGTGTGAACAGACCATCACAGAATAAGAAAACTTACTGGACAAGCTGCCGTAGTTTGTCACAGAATGGTCGTCTTTCGGTTGCAAGAGGGGGGGGGTGTGGCCGCGGCCCTGCATGGCCAAACCAATGGGAAAGGACATGGGCACACCAGTGGAAAGTGTGGAGGGAGGTGGCATGGAGGCTTCTATTCCTTCATGGGGATAGCCGTGTATCCCTGCCATGTCCTCCTCCTCCTCATCCTCTTCCGGACCCTCCTCCTCCTCTCCCTCTCTGTAACCCCCATAAGGGGCGCCTGACAACCGGCTACGCTTCCCGTCCAACTCCAAGATCTGATGCACTATGTTTTCGGTGGGGCTGAGATCTCGGGACAGGCGCGAGTTGATCCCCTTGAAGTTGGCCCCGGACCGCATGGCGGCCACTTTGCGCTTGGTGTCACACTTGAGGTCCGACCACTTCTTGATGATCTCGATGACCTCGCGCTGGCTTTCGCCGATTTCGTTCACATGGGCCGTGATTTCCGCCCACGCGCGCTTCTTCACATCCGTCGGCACACCGCGGTTAAACTTTCCTGTAAGTCAGAGACAATTGACAAAAGGATGACATGTTAGTATTCGAGGTACTGAAGGCCAGTTCCTCTTTAATGGAAGAAGACCGGAGTTACTAAGCAAAGGCCGTACTGACGGCCACCTATGAAATTCTAAAATTGGACACTGAAACAGGCCTGTTCTAAATAGCTGGTATTGTGTTTTTGAAACATGTCAGGAGTCGTCATATCAACATGAGGACTACATACCGACAACTATGTGGCGATTCTTTTTTACTTCATCCAGAAGAATGTGGACCTCACTGAAGGTGAAGCGGGCTTTTCTCTTTTTGAACCTTGTGACACTGTCCTCATTAAAGAAGTGCGAGGCAGACATCTTCCACAGTGCCTCTGATGTTCTGCTTCTTTCCTTCTGGTCTCCGCCTTCACTCCTAGCAGGGCCACCACTTCCTCTTCTGGAGATTTTTCTTTTCTAGTCAGCTTGCCTGTGGGATCGGATTAAATGCAAAGAAAGGCAATTAGTCAAAAAATGGGACAGTTCTATTCTTTTTAGGCATTTAATCCAATTCAAACGGTGATATCCAGGTACATAGAAAAGTTGGGTTCTGTATACATCACTGGACCTCAATCCGATATATAAATGTATTTAATTACATTTTTCAAAAACATGAATGCAAATAATTAATTGTTTGTTGATTATTAAGAAAACTGGTTCTTCTAAAGACTGACCTGAAATTAAATGCATGTACAGTTAAGGGCGCTCACGAATGAATAAACGTTTGTAGCTAGTCAATTGAGTTCAATTGAGTTCCCCCAATCACGACGGCAATTGCTTGATAGAAGCAGACCCGGTGTTGCTGTCTCAGTCTCGCGCAATCTCTTTGTTGGCCAGTCTCAGCCTGTCTCGCCAAGTTATCAGACCTACCTGAGTAGAAAGCGGTTGATACTCTTGGTTTAGCCATGTTGTACTGGCTAGAATATTAGCAAAGTACATTAGCTAACGCTCCCTTAGGAGAAATGCGTGACTTACTAGCGAAGGTCAGATATAGCATAAATAGTTTAACATATTCTGTTCAGTATTTTAGTGTCAAATGTTAGCCAGCTGGCTAAGCTAACAAACCAGCTAAGCTAGGACCTTAGCTATGTCATATCGGTGAAACCGGTTCTTATGGCATAAGGTCATAGCTAAATATTTGCAATTTTTTATAGCAGATGTAATGCCCCATTAATCGAAAAAATCTCCATTGATCAGATTACGACGCGTTTTCGTAAACAACGCTCGATTGCCAGGCATTCTTAACGAGATTCTAACGCTTGCACACGCATCGTTGTCGCCTGAGCTTCATTCATTTTCAGAGACTAGCAAATATCACCATATAGATTCCATATCTGTCATAGTACAATGCATGATCGTTTTACCTGTGAGGGGAAGAAATGTGGTTTTATTTTTTAGGTAAGTCCGAAAACTTCGTAGCTAGCTAGCGAACCACAGTAGGATGTCTCCCGCTAGTTTGTACGCAAACTCAGTAGATAGCCTTGTTTTCGTCTCTTAGAAAGGGGAAATCCCCGGTTTGACCACAATGCGCAAGTTTGGGCGCTGTTAATCATACATTCAAAGGATTACAAATTACGGAATAAATCTTAGAGTTAAAACTAACTTGATGACATAAAAAACTATTCTAATAAAGTTTGACAAAACACAATGGTCTGCCTTACTCCACTTTACCACTACGTGTAGCAGACAACTGATGAAGTATCAGCCTGAAATACGATTGTGTGAGGGGTAATTTAAAATATGTATTTCAGGTTTATAATGCATTACTGAATTGTAGATTCAGCTTGGGGTATTGAAATAACACAACACATTATTGGTCAAGTTTTATTTTTTATTACATACAAAATATGACACTGGAAATTTGAATTCTTAATGGCATGCAGTATTGGCCCAAACTAAATGTTTTTTTCGTGTCATAGTATGACGTGACAAAAACATGGTGCTGGCATTATGTGAAGCAACATGTGGCACACCTATGGACTTCCAGAACGGTCTGAAAACAATACATTATTACAACTTGAAAGTATGTGGACAGGTGAACCTTGCTATAACCTTTGTAGACGTTTTGAATTCCAGAATAATACAAGCAAATAGTATGGTGTGCAAGACCAACAATATATTGCGTAGTGCAGAATTCTTAACGTCTGCCAAAAGTACCACTGTTTGCAAGTGTTCACTCCTACATCAGCCTACAACTCCAGTATGTTGCAACGGAGAGACTTGGGAATAGTGTGTGTGTGTGTGTGTGTAGGGGGGGTCTAAAGCATAGCGCAGAGTAGACAGTTTTGAAGATATGTGAAGGTATTTTCTGTGTTCAGGAGTACATGGTCAACTGGAGCCACTGCAGGGACGGAAGAAAACACCTATTATTACATGTACCCTTCATACTGCTGGATTTAGACTTTTTCTGGCATTGTTTGATACTCATTGGAATAATAATAAGACCATCTAATTGAAACTACACACCTCTTGAACGTTGACCTTGATGGTTCCATTGTTGTCCTTATCTAAGGTTTTGAAGGCACCTAAAAATCAAGATATGACTTTAAGAAGTAATTTAACAATTTCCAAACTATTATTTATTGAGGAAAAGCAGTTAGTTGCACTGACTCGTGTAGCAAAAGATTAGTGCATATGTTCTTGACATCTGAAAACATTAGTTAAAATAAGCTTTTCATAGATTATATGGGAAAGCAGACTTACGGCACATAGCATCCAGTCTCACAAGGCAACCAATGTAATTATCAAAGTCCATGTTCCCGTTTTCATCGCTGTATCTGCGGATGATCATTTGGAAAAGCTGGTCTTTGAGAGGGAAGCCTGTGCACAAACCATTGACCAATTTAATTAGGTTTTAAAGGGGCAATATGTAGAATGTTTGCATTAAAATATCAGAAAGTCTGAAATATACCTGCATTAAAAGTGAAATGACAACCTTTTGTCTCAAAATATTTTGAGCTGGAAATTATTCTGTACGCATAATAAAATGCATATTTAAAAAATAGGAAAGCTGCATAACCCCTTTCTTCCATCAGTGTCACAAAGAGGCATGTTCATCTCCTTAAGCATATCGATAGAAAATGGCAGATATTCCTATCCTTTTGATGATTGCTAAAACTGTACAACTCAAAGTCTGTTCATTTGGGAGGGGGGGCGACTCTGGCAGGAGATAGTGTCAATGTGCCAATTTGCAAAAAACCACAGGGGGGCAGTCAAAGAAGAGAACCAACCCAACAAATAATTGTATGTATAAAAAAAAAAAAGAGAATTAAAGAGTTATCCCTTATAAGCACTTGCTGTTTTAAAAAAAAAAACAACACTTGGATTATTTTATTATTGACTACTTTCAGGGTCTTGAACCATCTAACATAAAGTTGAAGAGAGGAGTGTCTGCTTTTACCTGCAGCTCGAAAAGCAGCAGGGAGCTCAGCCTCACTAATAACCCCAGAGCCATCAGTGTCATGTGTTTTATACACACCCTGGGGGAAAAAGCAACATTTTTATATGTAGTATAATACACTGCTCCCAAGAATTAAGGGAACACACAATCATCACATATAACAGCAAGTCAATTAAACTTTAGGGAAACAATCTTTCCAGTTAGGAATCATAAGAGATGGTGAATAAAATGTGCACTGGTATATCCTCCACGCTCTTGAGACTGTCCTAGGAGACACCTTAACCTTCTTGAGACTGTACTGGGAGACACTGTAAACCTTCTTGAGACTGTGCAAAACATTAGAAGAATCAGTCAGGAAGGATGAGGAGAGCGCTATTGTCTGTGGCCACCACCTGCAAAACCAATCCCTATTTTGGGGTTGTCTTGCCGTTGAATACCGGTGCACGGAGGCACTTTCATTTGCATGTGATATTGATTCACCAATGCTTATGCTTCCTAACTAGACACTTCCTCCGTGGGATTAAATGATAATAATAACTAACTTTTGAAAGACAGATCCTCTGTATCAATGCAAGTATATTTTTACAGCAGGCGGGTAATTATACAACTAGATTTTTATATTCCAAATCAGATCCAACATTACTAATGCTGCACATCTCTATGAAAATTAAATTACAAAAAAAACATTGCGTTAATGTGTTAAAATAATAGCAAAATACTAAAGGGCCAAAGCTGATTTAATGATGTATCATTTCAATTGTGTCATTTCTTTAACTTTATACATTTATCAGATAATTTTATAACTTTAAGATACATTATTTCTTAATTAAAATAAAAGTATTTATCAAAAATGTGGTTATTACTAAGGAATTCAAAATCACTGTGAAAGTACACTAAACACCTAGAAAATATTATATTTTTATATATGTCAAATAGTTTTTAAATCTGAAAATAATGGATGTGTAATTTACACCTTTTTCCTTGAGTTAGCTTGAATTTATTATGATGTGTTACCAAACACCAAATCAAGTTTAGAAGGGCTGGGCCCTCCCAAATTACTCGGATGATTTTCTAATAATTTGCGACATTTAAACTGATTGAGACATTTAATGAGGGCTTTGACAACATCCCACTTTTAGACAATTTAAAATTCAAGATTATAATCACAACTTCTTATTTTAAACAAAGCTGGCGGAAATGAATTACTAACCTGCCATTTCTTGATATTGTTCCAGAGGTGTTTGAACTCATAGAATCCGAGCTTCCCAGTGCTGTCACTCTGTAACATTGTTAAGGTAACAAAAACCTAACACCCGTGGGCAACATATCTAACACCGGTGGTTACGTCAATGTACTTCAATCAATGAGCACGGACTAGTGGGAGTCATCATGTTTCTTATGGCCAAAAACTCAATTTTGGCCAGTAAACAAGCTTGCCAAACCTTTCTCGGTTTTGCCATTAGGCTTGTGGTGACATTCTTGGTCACAAACGCGGACAGCGGGTAAATGGCTTCCTCCACTTAAGGCCGTTAAAATGACTATATGTTACCACAGTATTTCTGGTGATAACCACTGGACCCTGACCCATACCAGAAACTCATGATCAAAAGGATACATCCATGACAGCCACCATGCTCCTGCATGACTCAATGCTAAATCCGTCCGTCTTAAGGTCACCGTCTGAAATTAGAAAGTAAAAACGTCTCCCACAAAGTCTGAATTTACACAAAGTAAAAAAATAAAGAAATAAAGAAAATGTAATCCTGAAATAGTGAGTGTGTATATAAATTAATGGCTTTGAAAGAAATACAGATTTATACTGAAAGTGTGAATTAATGAATAAGCTGCAGTAAAACAACAATAGAATAACCAGGCCATACATGCTATATAATCATAATACATTGGGTCTCCTGAATTTAGTATTTTCAGCATGACAGAATCATTCACTTTTGTTATTCCCAACTAAACAGTTTTATTGCACATTTTAAACATTCTCTGCACCCTAAAAAGAGCAGGTTCTTTCCTATGGGGGAACACATACAGTGGGGCAAAAAGTATTTAGTCAGCCACCAATTGTGCAAGTTCTCCCACTGAAAAAGATGAGGCCTGTAATTTTCATCACAGGTACACTTCAACTATGACAGACAAAATGAGAAAAAAAAAATCCAGAAAATCACATTGTAGGATTTTTTTATAAATTTATTTGCAAATTATGGTGGAAATAAGTATTTGGTCACCTACAAACAAGCAAGATTTCTGGCACTCGCAGACCTGTAACTTCTCCTTTAAGAGGCTCCTCTGTCCTCCACTTGTTACCTGTATTAATGGCACCTGTTTGAACTTGTTATCAGCATAAAAGACACCTGTCCACAACCTCAAACAGTCAAACTCCAAACTCCACTATGGCCAAGACCAAAGAGCTGTCAAAGGACACCAGAAACAAAATTGTAGACCTGCACCAGACTGGGAAGACTGAATCTGCAATAGGTAAGCAGCTTGGTGTGAAGAAATCAACGGTGGGAGCAACTATTAGGAAATGGAAGACATACAAGACCACTGATAATCTCCCTCGATCTGGGGCTCCACGCAAGATCTCACCCTGTGGGGTCAAAATGATCACAAGAACGGTGAGCAAAAATCCCAGAACTACACGGGGGGACCTAGTGAATGACCTGCAGAGAGCTGGGACCAAAGTAATAAAGCCTACCATCAGTAACACACTACGTCGCCAGGGACTCAAATCCTGCAGTGCCAGACGTGTCCCCCTGCTGAAGCCAGTACATGTCCAACAAGCCCGTCTGAAGTTCGCTAGAGAGCAATTGGATGATCCAGAAGAAGATTGGGAGAATGTCAGATGAAACCAAAATAGAACTTTTTGGTTAAAACTCAACTCGTCGTGTTTGGAGGACAAAGAATGCTGAGTGGCATTCAAAGAACACCATACCTACTGTGAAGCACGGGGGCTGTTTTTCTGCAAAGGGACCAGGACAACTGATCCGTGTAAAGGACAGAATGAATGGGGCCATGTATCATGAGATTTTGAGTGAAAACCTCCTTCCATCAGCTAGGGCATTGAAGATGAAACGTGGCTGGGTCTTTCAGCATGACAATGATCCCAAACACACCGCTCGGGCAACGAAGGAGTGGCTTCGTAAGAAGCATTTCAGGGTCCTGGAGTGGCCTAGCCAGTCTCCAGATCTCAACCCCATAGAAAATCTTTGGAGAGAGTTGAAAGTCCGTGTTGCCCAGCAACAGCCCCAAAACATCACTGCTCTAGAGGAGATCTGCGTGGAGGAATAGGCCAAAATACCAGCAACAGTGTGTGACAACCTTGTGAAGACTTACAGAAAACGTTTGACCTCTGTCATTGCCAACAAAGTATTGAGATAAACTTTTGTTATTGACCAAATACTGATTTTCCACCATAATTTGCAATTAGATTCATTAAAAATCCTACAATGTGATTTTCTGGATTTTTTTCCTCATTTTGTCTGTCATAGTTGAAATGTACATATGATGAAAATTACAAGCCTCTCTCATCTTTGTCAGTGGGAGAACTTGCACAATTGGTGGCTGACTAAATACTTTTTTGCCCCACTGTACAAGAATTAATCTATAATGTTTTTTTAAGAACTCAGTCTTCAAAAGGTTCTTTCAGGGACCATTGAAAAGGAATCCTTTAAAGAACCTGTGCAATGTGGTCTTCAAGAACACCATATGGAGATTTCCCCACAGTTTAAATTTGAAAAACACTTAACAGTCCACCAGGAACTGTTTATGTTTTTGGACACATACAAGTATAGGATGAATCAACAAAATGATTTGGGTTTGAGCTAATCATTTTTTTTTTCCTAAGCAGTTACTTTAGAACATGCAAGCACATACATACCGACATAGCCACGCAAAAAGACAAAAGCAGACAAATGACTTACGTTTGGCAATAATCTTGTTTAGGATGTTCATCAGTTCGATCGGGCTAACTTCCATGTCCTATTGGAAATGTCCTTCAGAATGAATCACTCAAACATAAAAGCACAACATATGTATTCAAAACATTCTGTACTAAAATTGAGCAATTACCAAAAGCAGAAATACTTAAATAAGGATCAAACAGCCTAGCCATGATGCACCTTTAACAACAAAGTGCCTTTTCAATGGCAATTTGTAGGATAACCACAGTGGTTTTAACTGTCAGAACAAAAAGGTAGTAAAAATAGGAATATGATTATGGACATATTAGACTCACATCTCCAGCCAAATGCTGGAAGACTTTGCGAAACTGTCTTTCCTCATCACTCTCATTTTGCTCTGCGTATGCAAGTGGTCTTCGAGGTGCCGGCTGCAGGATAACAAGGTAAGGAAATTAGACCTGTTAGCTCTGAGGTCACGCATAGCTTGTCCATAAACGCATATTTGACTGTGTATTTTGGGGAGAACTTAAAAAATAAAATAGCAATGCTACTCACTGGGTCAGAGGGCACAAATGCAGCTGGATCAATATTACTTTAGGGGACACAGAGGAAATAAACAGGTTAGTCACTGGGTATCATTCCGATGGACAGATATGCTGAGGCATTGAATGACATAGCCAGAGATAAAAGCTGCAGTGGTTACTAGCTGAAAAAGGATCCAAATAGCTTGATGGAGTAATGTAGTGTTATCTCATGATTATACAGCCAGGACCTTACCTTACAACATCAATTAGGCCACCAATAAGTTTTTTGGCCAAAAACATCTTTAGACAATCGAATATTTCAACCTGTGGAAGAGAAACCAAAGGGATTTATTGAACTTATCCTGTGGTCAGATCATGCCGGAAACTCGTACAAATCGTAATCGTTGTCCTTTTCTTAGAGGATTTAAAAGGAAATTCTGATTACATTTGTACTCCAGTTACTTTAATAGCTGTGTCTTTAAATGGAATCTTCATATTTTGTCAGTTGTGATAAAACATTGTGTTGAATATTTTTTCAGAAAGTCTTGCCGAAGAATGTATCAAATCCAATTGTGATTGTCAAAATCAACCATCTCACTTGTCACATCTGACGTTTCACACTTGATTTTCTGGCTAAAATTCAGCCTGACATCATATACCACTAAAGATGCCCCCAAAATGTTTATTACTTAAACAAAACACACATACATATACATATACGAGAGCCCTTGAAGAAACCTAGGTGCTCTCCACAAGAAAGCCAAAACAGAAGTTCATTTTTCAGTGTCACAATGAACCAAAGCTATAATGAAGAGGCTAGCAAAAAATGGTAAATGTCCTCAAGTTCACCAGTCAAAGCCCTGACCCACATCAAATAAAATTATTTGAGTCAAACATACAGCCCCAATTATGAGAACTGGAAGGCAATGACAAAGCTTCTACAAATATCCACAATCCCTCAAACGGAGGTAGCTAGGCAAACAAAGAGGTTTTTTTTGTTATGAAATTTCCTTAGGATTTTTGTTGTCTATCCAGCAACCTTATTTGTCTATAGCTGCAGGCTAGCAAAAGCCAGTTAAACATTGGCTGTAGTGTTTAAACATGGATTTGAATGATCAGCAATCCATAAAAACTGTCCACTAGCTTTGCACAGCCTCGTATCCATCTTGATTACATTAGCTAGCAAAATGAAGACATAGCAGCAATTTCTGAAACGGCTGCACCTCCCAAAATGATAGTCTAGCTGTGCTCAAAGCTAAAATAATTTGAGCTTTGACTACTGAAGTTGCTGACCAATGCACACCCAATTCAACTCAGTGAGCCTTAACATGAGTTGAATCAGCCGTGCTTAATTGAAGCCACTATGAAAATGTGCACTGTTGGGGACCACTGGTCCAGAAACATTTTAACTAAATTTGCAGCATGATGCACAAGGAGATCATTTGCATTGGGAGGAAAATTAAATAAACATTTTAATTAGTGAGAAAAGCTGTTCTACGTAGACAGGACATTTTTTATCCCAATAGAAAATGACAGAATTAAAAGAATTGGGATATTTTTGGAACAGCTATTACGAAACATTAATGTACTGATATTTTTGTTATCTTTTAAAAATACAAAACAAATACAAATAAAGAAAATGTACTCAAAAGAAAATTGCTAAATTTGGTGAACAGTCAATTTAAGTAGGCAACGCAAGAAAAAGATTACAATCTTTATAAAGGACAAAAAGAACTACGCATAACAAACTTATTAAGCCTTCTGATTTCTATGTTTTATTGAACTATTATTTAGATTCACAAATGTATATAACTGTAACTGTTCCTTATCGACATTGTTTGAACAGGTCGATAAATCATCCCAGACATTCCTTTACCCTAATAGATTAAATGACTCAGTGTTGACACGAGTGGCTACACCCACCTTCAAAGTAAAACGCCCGAGGCCCAATTTTATATGTTCCAATACAGAGTAGCTTATATGCTTAAAATGTAACATGGTCTCTTCTATCCAAGCGAACCAACGATTCATTAACGTTCAACTAATGACAGCAAGTCATGTAATTAATTGGCTAGTTTGCTACAGTAGTCGACCAGTTAACGCGGCTGGCTAGCTAGCTACACGGTAGTACACAACCATGTACTTTAACATTTTAAGTGGTCTAAACATTGTCAACAAAACTATGACATTTAACGTACACGCAATAGGCTTGGAATGGCGGTTTTACTGGAATGAATTCGTTAAATAAATCTTACAATTACAACCAAACATAGTATCGCGGACCAACATATGAGCTAGTTAGACGGATTCACTTATTTGCTAGCCTGCTAATAAGTTGCCTTGCTAATAGGCTGCACAGACAGTTAGCTAACAGTGCGGTTAACTAGCTTGCTACTAGTATTCTACTCAAATCCGTACTAATAACGTTACAATTCAGCAGACAAACATATTATTAGAAAACGTGTATATTAATAACAACGGTTTAATATACACGTTTTCTAATTAAAAGCAACAACACAACATGTTAGTAATAACTACTTACCGGACTTGGTGATGCCAGTAAACTACTGTACTTGTAAAAGTAGGCAGTGACGATAACGAGGGAGTTTGAATTATCTGAACCGCAATGTACCGGGCTATAGTCTCTGACGTGAAATGTCTACCGCTTTAAGCAGCGCCCTTGTCAAAAGCATCGTTCAGAAACAACTTCGGTAAAACGTTTTTGCAAGACATAGGGTCTAGTTAGTTGAGGACTGTTCCAATGGTAGGCCAGGCAAACATGATTAAAGTATTTTCGTTGTTTTGCTGGTACAGCAAGTAAGGTCAGATTTCACAAACACATATTTTTAAAGGAATCTGGTGAAAAATCTGGTGAAACATATGATAATACAAGAATGTGGGGCAAATATACAGAAACCGTCAAACTGGTTAGATTAACGACAAGATTTGAGACATTCATGTTTAATCCTAACATGAGAGGAATTATTCTTTTAAGACTGATGGAAAGCTACATGTGCAAAATATTTTGCTAAACCGTATAAAGCCTCGGATAACACCTTACACCCAAAACATATCAAATATACTACAACAATGGGTAACCATCAGTCAAGAAAACCAAATTAAATCAGATATTGCAGCCTTGTGTTTACAGGTTCTTGACATTATAATTCACACATCCAGGCTATAATTAATGAGGTAATCAAATAAGCCAGTAGATGGTGTCCACATCCCTATAAGTACATTAACTTCTTTAAAGTACTTAAATGTCACTGCGTTTGTTGTCATTTCCTGCCTAAAAGCACATTGGCCCTTATGACTTTGGGCACACAGCGCACTGTGAGGGAAACCCTGGTGCCTCGAGTAAGTAAGGCCCCGGGGATGGACCCAGCAGCAGAGAGGTTGGCCATCTTGTCCGTGATGGTGTCCTGGTGAGTTCCCTGAATACCGTGGAGAAAGCACTGGTACATGTCATCCTGGAGGATGAGGAGGCTTTGCCGCTGCAACAGCAAAGACAAGAGGTACCGGCTCTCCTCGGTTTGCGGACTGTCCTCCGGCTGGGGATTTAGTGAGCGACAAGACAACAGCATTACCAAAGTATTGTAATACAAAAAGTACGACCGTCATCGACAAAGTCTGTATCCTTCACATGCATTAATCATTGGAAACGATTGGCCTATTTCTCGTTATTTGTTAGTGAAAAGCAAACACGTGGTTGTGTCGGTTTGCACACCTCCTGGGAACTGATAGGCCTGTAGAAATCCAGCACTGTGTGGGAGCCCAGGTTGATGGTTGTCACTGTGGGGTGGTAAAGAGGCCCGTCCTCATGGGGCTGTAAGACACACACACACACCTAGAATTCTGAATTTATTTCATTTTAAACTGAATTATTCATTTAAAAAAAATTCCATTCAAGGCATGATTACATTACTCTGTACAAGCACATAGCTAGCTTACATCCCACTTAAGTGTCATGCAGGCTTTCTAATAGAAATCTGTAAGATATTTTATATTGTTTTTAAGTGTGGATAAACTGTTCCTTAATCAATGAAACTGGGATGTAGTTTTAACTACTTTGAATAATTAGATTAGCAAACAAAACCAAGAAATTTCATAAATAAACCAAGACAGGCCCAAACCAGTTGTTTCTGGCCCTGTGGCTACTGAGTGTTGTTGGGATCTACCACTTCGTGGCAGGGCTGTTGTTGCTCCTAGATGCTTCCAGGTCACAATTATACCACTTACAGTTGA
The DNA here is from genome assembly GCA_016801125.1 of Novumbra hubbsi. NCBI lineage: Eukaryota > Metazoa > Chordata > Actinopteri > Esociformes > Umbridae > Novumbra > Novumbra hubbsi. Next base: position 18,244 of record JACXGK010003665.1, read on the forward strand.
CCAAGGCAGATCAAGTAAGGCAGAAAATTCACAAACTGACTTGCCAAGGTGACAACCTAGCTATGCTGCAAGAAAATGAGGGTCCTTGTTACATCTTGCCCAGCCATGCTAACATAGCCATTCAAAGTAATGTAGCTATAGCAACATCGTCATTCATTATTATGGTTCCAAAGGAACCATGACAACAATTTTAGATAGTCCCATCAGTCTTGTACCATCCTTCAAGTTGTTATGGTTTTGAATAGGTAATAGAGATGGCAGAAGTAGACAGCTGCTGGACTACCATACACAATTACAATTCTTCACACAAAAGCATAGGAAGATATCAGATATCATTTTCACACAGTGCTAATGGCTGAACATTATGTTGAAAAACAAACCATTATCCCCTCTCCCGGGTTGTATTCATTGACCAGCACATGATTGGCAGTCTTCCCGCCAAATGCACCAAGAGCAGAGATTCTGTCACAGTACTTCTGGAGCCAATCAGGCAGCTTTTCTCCAAGCATTCCTTTTGAATGAGGCAGTCCACCTGTATCAAGTACAAAGTTGAATACCACTTCATCTACCGGTCATGTAATTCCAGAATGAAGCACCTAAAATGTTATTTAAATCACTGACATACCCCAGTTCTGTAGCCTTCTGTTGGACAGTTGTGTCCATTTTGTTTTTGTTGCCTTATACACCTGAAATAGCATAACCATTTAGTGTAATGAATAGAATGTTATACCTACAGAGCGCAGGTGTCATAGCAGTGCACCTCTGTCAATAGCAGTGCATTTTTGTCACCTCCACACCAGTTTTTACATTACCTGTTGTAATAGGTGAGTCTCCTCATTTTCTGTTATGAAATCTGGAATGTAGTAAACTGTTGGAGGAGTCTAAATAAAGTAAATGTCATGGTCAATTATAGTTTAAAAAGGTATTAAACAATTTGAAGGTAGAATTGCCTGAATATGTAAAAGTTGGTTGGTTTTCGATTCGACCCCCAGACTGTAAATTCAGTCCATAGAGATTATACACTTGGCTTGGACGAGAAACTAGTATTCTGCAGTCTTAATGAGTTTCAATGTAATACACTTTTCAGTCAAGCGCCATGGTGTTTTGCAACTCCAGATTAGCAATAGGATAGCTACTGCAGTTAAGGTCGGTACTTGTTGACAAAAATTGATGCCGAATACAGTTCGGCTGGTGAAGGGCACTCAAGCTAAAAGGCTCAGAGATTTAAACCACACAAATACATATATAGTGGTTTGAATCCTGATTGCTGAGTGTCTGTCTGCCGTGGTATATCAGACCGTGTACCAAACCTATGACATCCATCACAGCCAACATGCCACGCCAAAATACTCTCCAGGAACCACGTATAAATAGTTATTAGTTGTGGTACGTTGATCATATACCACACCTCCTTGTGACTTAGTGCTTACTTCAAGTCCGTCCAAGAACATTTGGCGTATCATTAGAATTTTTATGGAATGTAGCAAATAGTCAAGCGAACGGACCGCATATGTTCAGTCAGCCATGATTTCCCCCCATATCAACAACGTTATGGATATTATACCGCCAAATTAGTACTTAATGTTAAACCTCTATGAAAGTGGGCTTTTCAGATGATCCTGCCTAGTGCATGTTGTAGTTTACTAAAAAGCATTACTCATTTGACGTAAGTAGAATGTGTGCTTTTTCTTACATCTTTCACGATAAATCGTTCCAAATCTTCCAAAATAGCGCTTGGGTGTTCCATGTCCACGTGAAGTTTAAATGGAATGCCTGCTGAAAGTATAGTGATTGTCGGAAGTATAGCTACTGTAGGTAATTATGTTAGCTTGACAACTGGCCAATGTTAGCTAGGCATTATCAACCGCTGGCACCCGTAGCAGCCATTATCCCTAAATAAAGACACAGCAAAAACAGAACATTGACCAATAAAAGTTTAAACGACCAAAACAGAAATTGACACAGCTGCTTAATAATAGCAAAACATATCCCCAATATACAGCGCGTTAAACAGATTCTTATTCTGAAGAACTAACTTAAAACACATACGAAACACTGTCACCTACTGCAAAGGAGTGTAACTGTAGACAATACGTAGTACCCGGGTGTACATAGTTTTCACTCAGCTGCGCCTGACCTACCCAGAGCCGTATTTTGTACCTTCACACTCTCGCTCAGTAGAGTGTGAAGGTACAAAATTATGACGTGAATATAAAAGAACATACATTTAAGAATAATTGACTTTACAATACTTTCTAGATGTCAAGAGACAAGGTTTTCAAAACGTATTTGTAATATTGTTTCTTTAACTTAAAAAGTCCTGTTGTTTCTTAAATTTGTGTCTGGATTGATCTACATGTGGCTTCATTTGACTGTAGCCGCGCAAGCTCTGGCCATATAGTAAGTGTACCACGACATAGGGAAAAGGTTTTTATTCAAAGCAGTTTTAATAACTCAGTAGAGCACATACTACGATTTGTTTTGTGGATTATTTTAGTTAAGATTAGATATTAGATGTGTGTGTGCTATTAGAAGCAACTGTGCCAGTAGGGCGTATACTCTGAAATTAGCCAGCTGGAGGTCA
>JACXGK010003665.1:20927-43469 GCA_016801125.1 Novumbra hubbsi
CAGATGCAGACAACGAGGAGGATGGAAACGAGCTAGCCATGGTCAGATCTACTGGTGCCAGCCTACCCCCTCAACTGTCTTCTTCGTCGGCCTCCAAGGCCATCAGAGGGCCCCACGGATGGAGATGGGGGCTGCAGGACGGGACACGCCCACCCAGGAAGCGCGCTCATCAATTTTGATACAATGACTGGGGGGGGGATAGGCTAGGCTACATTAAAGGTGTCCGATGTGAACGGACTTCAGATCTTCCTAGCTGTATTTTGGGGAACGATCTCCAGATATATCTGTAATAAAAGGCGTTTACTTTGGAAATAGCTGACCGTGTGGACATTCCCTGATTCAGGACTCGGGGGAAGTAGTTTGAATTCTACAGTTTCCACCAGAGTGTCAATGGTTAAATACATGAATGTGAGTTTTGTCATTGTTCATAAAAAAAAAAACGAATTACTTCACATACTACATGTATGACAGATGTAAGAGTCTATGTGAGATGTGTGACAGACAAATGGGTTTTGAAAATGCATCTATGGAGCCAAATTGAGCTCAAATGTAATAAACGTAAGAAAATGAAAACGTAAGTGAAATTTTTTTTCACTCAAAAAATAAAAGCACGGTTAACAAAAAAATATGTTGTCTTATGAAAAAGCGAAATTCAATCGAATGAAAAAATATATTCAAACGTGGTAAAAGTGTATATCAATAAATTAAATTACACATTTAATCACGTTTTCTTCATGCGATTACAATTTCTACCCACCTTGGTTCGAGTCATCTTTACTTTTGAGCCTCTTTTGATATTGAGGCTGGGCTTAATCTGGGCACTGAATTCTCGATTTCAGCCTTGCCATGCGCTGCTTTTCCAATGCAACCAGGATATTTAGTATGGGTTAATAAAGGTACAGTTCAACAGTGTTCCTCCCAACGTTCTGTGAATTTGGGTGTAACTAATCTGGGAAAAAGATTACTTACCCAGTGTAATATATGCATTGCTAATGAATTTTGGAGGCTGCACATTCATTTGAAACGCAAGTTCTGTAGGTTAAAATGTAGCCTTGTATTTGGCTGTGGTGATTGACATTAGGGGAACTGAGAAAAATACATTCAGTCTGCCCTTTAGGCTGTGGCACATGGTTTGAGCAACATCCAATAGAAAGTCAAACCCAACTCTGGATTTGAGTTGGCTCCCCAGATCATTCTCCTCAGTGTACTGGGAAATGTCTTTGGCTGCAGATAACAAATGGTTTGAGAGGGTGGTGCACAATATTTTCTGTGGCAAAGGAGGGCCTGTAATTATTAGCAATGAAGGCCATTACCGATCTAATAATGATGTCACTGACAACCTGTTTTGCCTTCAGTTGGAACATTGCACTGACAATGCTCTGGTTAGAAACATGAGAGATGTTGCTTGCTGCATTAGGTGATTGTGTAAACAAGGCAATCTCAAAAGACTTCACATTACTCCAATTTTGATATGATTTTGTCTGATAGGTCTTCAGCATAGAACATCCTTCCAAATTGGCACTGGTTCGATGTGGTTCAGTTGCAGAGAGCTTGTTAGGCACATCAGGTATCTCCTTCCACAAGTGAGATGGAGGGAGGTGAAAAGTATGTTTAGTTTGACCAGGGTTTTTTGCATACATCCTTTTGTAATTGCAATATTCTCAGAAAGAGATGCTGAAAGAAATGTCATGTACTGGAGAGTTTACTGTCAGCGACAAATGGTTTGATAAACACCTGTCTGACCAAGTCCTCAGCAAAATAGTTCTTATCTATTACTCCACACACTGAGTTGTAGGAGGAGCATTGTGGCCATGATGGGCTCCTGCTTTCCAACAATCCATAATAATGCAGGTCCTCCTCAAATACAAAGTACGCAACATCTGGAGAAAGTTCTGTCCAGAGTCCAATTGCAGATAGAGTTTCATTTGGACCTTCACCAAAGATCTGTGCCATTTTAATACCTTTGACTGGGAAATACTAATCAGCTGCTTTCTGAACCACCAGACTTTTTATAAATCCATTTCCGAAGAATTTGGGACGTATAATGTGTCAAATGCTAATGAAAACAGAATTCAATGGTGTGGAAAAATGTTCTCCCTATATTTAATTGAAAGTAGTAGAAAGACAACCTATCAAATGTTGAAACAGAGAAATGTTATCGACATGTTTACCACTGTATTGCACCACTTCTTCTTTTAAGCATTTGGGAACTGAGAAGACCAATGTTCTCCCATTCTTGGTTGATATAGGATTTTAGCAGCTAAACAGTTTGAGCAGCTGAACAGTTTGTCCTTTTTCGTATTTTCTGTTTCATTTTGCATCTTTTCAATGGGGGACAGGTCTGGGGGGGTCGGTGTCGGTCTACTGCCGGGGCAGCGCAGAGAGATGGTGGTACTGGTGCTCCTCGTGAAGCTGTTCGCTCAGATTCAGAGTTGTCTAATTCTGGAACCTTACTGTTCCATGCTTGGTTGTGTGCTTCACAAAACTCTTGAATGCATCGCGTAGTAAGGGGAGAAAAAAACAACTGCTGTAGGATATTTACAGTTATACGCTGCTTTTGGGGATGGGAGCGTGTGAGAAAAAATTGGGATGTATGAGGCAGTTATCATTTTTTTATCTGAGGTTTTTATACAACCTAAGTTTGCCACATAACCCCGGTTTAGAAATGCTGTTCTATAAAATGTAATTTACATTTATTAACAGATGTTTTATTCAGAGCAATTTAAGGTAGCGAGCACATATATTTTCATAATTCTGTCTAGTACCAACTCACAAACCAGGTGTCTAGAAACATGTCAATCGGACTAAGCTACACTCTCAACATTCCAGCCAGTTTTTTAAGCTAGCTGAGTACAATTCTAAAAGCTCATATCTAGGGAAGCATGGATGGACCAAAATGCATATTACTTGTCAGCCATGCCCTGCACCAATGATGTCTAGGGAGCTCCTATTTCCCTTGTGGAGGGTGAAGCTGGTCTGGAACGATGGAGCTTGGGGAATCCCAAACCTACTCTCTAGTTAAGACAGGTAACAGAAGTTAAGTAATGATGGGTTTCACTCAAACCTCTTTTCCAGAGACAGTTTGGGCAGCCAGATCTGGGATGCTAAGTTAAGTTTAATTTTAACTCAAATTCGATAACCCAGTGATATAGTGTTTTGATACATATTTAATAATATAAGAAATATATCTGAAAAATACACTTTAGATGTTTGTGAAATGCCTATTATTTCCTTAAAACACGGCTGCTATATTGGAATGATTCTTTTCAGTGATTTTGTACATGTGTTTTCAGTCAGATATTTAACGTGATTACAGTATATCCAAAACCATGCTGTATTGCTTTATGGAGACCACCCATCTGTATTTTTGTGTGTTGCATAACATAAAAACACAACACACACTTAATAATAAGTGTTGCATAATTTGTGTACACTATTTAGCTGTCCTGGGTGGATGTCTGCAGTAGTTTTCTTTAGTCACTTCAGCAGCAGCTCTCTTCAAATGCTACTGAATTCTTTTGGATCCGGGGACAGCAACTATCTTCAGACGTGTGTGGATGTAGTTCCCACACAGAGAAGGTTTTACTCTACACCCACATTGGTTCCCACATTGGTTCCCGCAATCTGATAAAAGGCTGATGTCTTCCACTCATGCAATTTGTCATTCTTGGTTAAATTATAACCAATGTTGACACCTGTGAATGTGGCTTTGGAGTCATGTTCAGCAATACTTACTTGACATTGAAATGTTCTACAAGGTTAATCTGAATGATTATAGACACTCAAGGACAATTGAAAGCGCCCAGGTTCTCACCTCCCACTGCTTTCTGCAGTATGTCTGCCTAGGTGGTACCTGTCCTTCCTCATGTAGCTGCCTGTCATAGCTGGTTGCTTGGTCTGGTGCTTCCTGGTCATGCCTGTCAACCCTGTATATGTGGTCTAATACTCCCCCCCTTCCCTTCTTTACTTTAGATGGCTGTCTAGTATCCTGCATGATGGGTAAACCTGTGAACACAATGATAGGTTTGAACCCGCTTGAAAATTAAATAAACTAAATAAGATATTCCATTATTTACTCTCCTATCATTGCAGTTGATGTGTTTTAAATGTTCTCATAGAACAGTGGAAATGCAACTTCAATAACAAGAACGTATTGTTTATTTCTAGGTCACTGGAATCTTATTGCTATCCAATTGTGGATTCCGATGCCGAAACACTGTTTGTATTTCAGATGATAGTTAACTGCATTCACCTGGTGTCCTAGTTTTACATTTGTCCCAGATTAAAAAGATGGGAAAAAACAGGAACGTTTAGAAAACACTGACAAGCATTGGTCAACAAGCTTGTCTAGACGTCCATATTTTATTACAATATGTTATTGGTCCAAAAAACTGTTGCTGGTATAGAATAACAGAATTGGGTGGCCTGTAGCCTGTATGAACACAGTCTAAGTGGAAAATAGTTCCATGGTCCATTCACCCAAGTAAGTCTAAAAGACTATTCATTCCATGGTTGGTAAAGGAGGGTTTATACTGGGAAGTGTATAGTCTTTGATTATTATATCTTAGAACAACTGGAATCTTGTTTTTCAAAAGGGTTTTTCCAAACTGTAACTTACAGTTTAATTAAATAAAATCTCCAATAGGCTATCCAATCCCCATAAACTTTATTATCCTGGTTGTAAATAAATATTACATTTCAAATCATTATGTTATTAAACAGTTATTTAATACGTTTTTCTGTTCATATATGAAAGTCCAGTGACAATAAATTAGTATTTAATTTTTTTAAGTAATACTTATGGGAATTATGAAGCCTTGAGAAAAGAAATGATGTGTATTAAAGGAATTCATATTTAAATGTTAGTGTGCTCTTAAATGGTGTATGCCTCAAGGAAACACAATCCACTAATACTTCTATTATGAAATGATATACTGCGCCTGCTTTTTCTTCTGCATAAGCATGCTGGAGGGAAAAGATTAAATGGAAAGTAGAATAAATTGTGTCACTAATAAAAAGTATATTTTAAAATGATTCACTTATTTATCCAGTTAACGGGGTAGTATCATTATGGTACATTTCCCACTTCTGACAGCATCTACCCGAAAGTAGCTCCAGAAAGAGAGCTGTTCTGCAGGGAAATATACATAAAATAACAAATTACTACAACGATGGTGCATAAAGGAGAAACATAACATTAATAACCGGTTTATAACATCTCTTCTGACACTAGCCTAGGCCTTGTAAAACTAACAGAATCAAAGATCGGTCCAACCTGTCTATATAGCTGGGTGGTTGTGGGGACATAAAGATTATGCTGTCGGAGTACAATTGTAGCATCGTAATATTGTCAGGAATTACACTAAAATATCTTTGCCCTTTCCCCAACATTAACAATGTACACTGTTTCGTATACATTACAAATGAACTACAAGCCATTATTTTATGATTTAATTTGGTGTTCTGTGCAGTGATTCCCCAACCGATTAAATGAAAACAATCCAGCTGTAGCTAATGTGTAAGCTTCAAACTCCAGGGCTTTGAGGACTTGATTTAATGGACCAATAGTATTTGACAAACATTGGAAACTGTGCGGTAAACCGTGATATGTCACGATGTGCCGTACAGCGCGTGTCATAGTAACTCGCTGTGTCCGCCCGTGATATAGGACCTCTCGCGAATTGAGAGACATCTCACAACAAAGCGTACTACGTGCTACATTGCACAGCGTGACACCAAGCAATAGTTCATATGAGTTAATCATTTCGACAAATCTGTGGATTTGCACGCCGCATTGAAACTCCGGCGTGGTTCTCTATATATTTGACACATCATCTTGAAATAGTTATTTAATAACATTTTATAAATAGTGTTATTCATATGTAATAGGTCGTCATCTGGCGAACATTGTTTTTCACACGCGTACACGTCTCCCTCTTGCTATGTCGTTCCTTAGCCAATGCGGTAAAGTAAGTTTTAGTTTGGGCATTCGAAAAACATTCGGCTCTTCAAATCTCAATAGCTCTTTAACGAAGTATTCAATCATCCAACATTGGTCTCATTGCAATTCCAAAGGTTTAAACGATGTTGCACAGTTTTTATTTACCTATATTATAACCGAGCATAACATTTCCGAGCCACGGAGAAGTAACTGCTGTGTATCGGAGCGGAAACCGAGATGGAAGCGATCTCAGGGCTGATGCTAGTGGTGGGCGCATTCAAAATGTATACAAATGCAGCCTTCTTCTTCATTCAAGCTTCAGTAGCTTCTGCAATTAGAATACAAGGACTTTGAAAAATGTACAATTTTGATCGGAAGATGGACGAGAAAAATGACACTTTTATTTTATTTTTCAAAATATGACTGAACATTTTGATTTCAATAACTCCTACAATGAATATGACATTACTAGACACATTTATATTCTTGATGTGGGGAGGGTGGGAAAATGCACAATATATATTTTTTAATAAATTCTACTTTTCGAAATTTGATCAAACATAGTCATTTCAATAGCTCCTACAAGGTAAGCCATGTATATACAAATTATATATTATGTATTGGTGGAGAACAATGCACACACTTTAAAGGGGTGCATCAAGAATATTTACCTTTTATAATAATTGTTGGAGCTATTGAAATAATATAGTCAAATATTTTAGGAGCATTGAAATGACAAAGTTCTGTAAAATGTTTAAAATAACATTTAGAAAAAATATACTTCTCATAGTCATTGTATTCTTATTGTAGGAGCAATTGAATCTTGATTTTAGAAGGCTGCATTTGTATACAACTTGAACGCGCCCACCAACATCTCTTTACGCCGCGGTTGGTTTTCCGTGGGTCGGAAATGTTGGCGTAACTAAGGACAGTGCGATATTGTGTACCGTTTTGGAATCACAGTGAGACAAATATTGGATTGACTGAATATTTTATCTTTTAAAGTTTTATCTTTACTCACCTTCAAGTTATTGCTGATAACCAACTGCACTGTGCAGCATTCACCTGTTTAGCGGGAGTTATTGCTACTGTCAATCAATTTGTTTGTTTTTCTTTTTGAGTCCCACAACCATGTCCAAAGACCACTAAAAAAAGAACTTTGCCAAAATGTTTGTATACAGTGGACGCAAGTCTCGCTAGCACTGAGTGATGATGTGTAATCAGCTATTTAAGGCCTAGTATTCGAATGCACCAAGTCAGTGACAATTTTCCTATGATACATTCAGTATTAATATTTCAGAAAGCGGCCATGGTTTTCTTTGTTTGGACTAATGGACATGGCTTACCTGAGAACACGGCATATGGTAATTGCCTGCCAATCAGACTTTCCAGTGGTTATAAATGAATAGCGTACGGCTCAGTTCTTTCTTTCCTGGCAAAAATTGTGTTATTTGTTTAGGCAAATTCAGTCAGAGACAGTCCATCCCATTTGAAAAACTGGTCCTAAAGTTGAAATGAACAAATTAATCCTGTAGATTGAAACCTCAGTAACATCTCTTTGTCACATCTATTTTATAAGAAAATCTCACCACTTCGGATGCAGAAAAGCATATCCGTACATTAGTTATTTTTAGAATTGATTATTGGAGTGCAATACTTGGGGCCCTGCATGTAAAGTCAATCAATAAGTTACAGCACATTTTAAATACTGCTGCCTCAAAGAAAAAGAAACGTTTTCAAATAAAGAAAACCCTTGAATGAGTAGGCTTGTCTTTTGACTGGTTCTGTGTGTAAGTACTGTGCTGCATATATATTTATATATATATTTATACAGCTATGGACAAAAATAACAAACCACTGCACATTTTCAATTACTTTCAAGTATTTTGATTAGAAATGTTTTGAGTGAGGAACATAAAGTTTCAAGTTGCAATGGTCTCTTAAATTAAACCCTTCTGTACCTCACTAATCATTTTCCTTTTCAGCTTTTTTGGAAAGGAAAGCAAAAGGTGGAGTGATCTTTTCATTATTTCCAGATGTGTATATACATACATACACACACACATGTATATATGAAATGCATTATTATTAGTAGTAATTACAATAAAAAAATATGAATTCTTTGATTTGACCTTTTACGTGTAGGCACAACAGAAAAATATTGTGGTATTACAGAATTCCAATTCACATTAAGGCAGACACTTGCTTTAATTTGTACTCCCTCAGCTTTGGGACACTTGTGAAAACAACAAAAAGAATGGCCCCTTCAGCAACATCAGAACAGGGTTTGGTGGCGAGCACTCATTTATCAGGTACCTCATCAACAGTAACTCTTGAACAGTTTAAGATAAAAACAACACAACTTATACAGGTGCAGGCTATAATAACTGATAATCCAACTCACAAATAGTACCTCACCCTCACCCGGTTGTATACATTAACCTGCTCTCTGTCCCCTCTAACAGTGGCTCTTGTATAGCTATAGACACCAAAACAACATAAATATCTATACATTTTGCATATGTTTTCATAAAGCGTACCAACAGTAACTCATAAACCATTCTGTGTAATCATTCCATTTTCACTTAAGGCCTTGCCTCACAACAACAACTCCTGGCAAGCTTGGTAGAGTTAAAAGTGTAGACTTGTTGCCACATTTTGCCTAGCTATGCTGATTCTTATTACACTTTCTGGTGAGGAAGTACTTTCCAACACCTATGCGCTTGGAGGAAAATACATCCATCAGCCAACTACCACAACTGACCTAGCAGAAACCCGACCTACAAGGAGTTGCTAACTCAACCAGAAAGGCTACTCATGTTTTATACCAACCCCACAGTTACTGAAGGGTGCTGAGCTATTGTTTACCATCACATGCAAAAGACCCCCTTTAAATTAAAAAAATAGTAACTCCTGGCTGAAATTATATCAGTTTAGTACAGAATCTTAATATAGATCAACCCACCTCTTAACTTAACAACTCAAGTAGTGAATGTTTGTCAGGGCTGGTTGTATTGAACCTTGTAACCTAAATTAAACAATCCAACTTAGTTTAGAATTCAAGAATAGTTCAGATTTATAAAGACAATTAAGAAAGATGGTATATACTTTATCTGGCCAGCAGCTTAGTTCTTGTTTGAGTAATTTTAAGAAGAGTTAGTGTATCATGAACCATGTAAAACATAATGTATTACAAAGGCTCTGCAGAGAGCGATGTCTACCCTTTAAATCTCCAGCAAAAATCACCCCAACCATGAAATAGAGGTTTCCATGGTTACATAAAGAGCCATGTTAAGGGGTGTTTCAGTGCCTCTTCATTCTGCAGTATTCTCCACCTTTATTTTCCATTCAACATGTTGCAAGACAGTGCCATTTTAGGAATTGGGGTGCGGGCTGCAGTAATAGGGTTTGAAACCACACAGAATATATGACCAATTCTTTGAACAGTCAAAATGACTTGAATCGGCAATGAGTCTGCGTTAATTGATTTATTAAAATAAATAAAACATGTCACCCTAACTCACACTTACCTGGTTGTCATCATGGGGGTGCATTGCAGATCTTGAGCTGTTAATGAGTTGTCAGGGCTACAGGTTGAATCCTTGCAAGAGCATCCCCAGAGTGACATACTGAAGTCCTCAGTACAACCTGTTACCTTGACAACATGATTTTATCATTCTAGCCCACCACTACCTTCTCTCATGCAGGGAATCAAATGCTTCAACACAGCCAGATAAGAATGTGGTTTGCAGGGAATGTCTCTAAATATTATGGTGCCATCACATTTGCTTTATTTAACATTGTGGTGTGTAAGGTTGTGAGCTGGCAAGACCACCTTTATAATGTTGAGTTACTGTGTGTAGATGGACGGACAATTTTTAAAACCCAGCTGGGTGTAAGTTCAGTCTATAAAACAACAAAGTGTGTTCCTTTACTAACCATCTTCACACACAGGGAACCCATCTGATGGTGCATTTCTCTCTCATTTCTCTCTCATTTATGTAATAACATAATTACGTAATAAATAATTGTGGTCCTTTTATATCCTGTTTTTCCTTTGTTCAAAGCTGTTTCTTCCACTCGTTTACATTTTTCATTAATAAAAAATCTGAAGAGTTCCAGTATTGTTTTGTCTGGCTCTGTGTTCAATGAAACAATTTTGCTTTGGTGGTATTGCAGTGTGAGAGCCCTTACAGTTACAATCTTCCTTCATATCGCATCTACACTTCCGTTCAAAAGTTTGTGGTCACTTGTTTTTGAAAGAAAAGCAATTATTTTGTTCATTAAAATAACATCAAATTGATGAGATGATACAGGGTAGACAATGTTGTAAATGACAATTGTAGCTAGAAAATTGAGATTTTTAATAGAATATCTACATAGGCGTATAGAGGCCCATTATCAGCAACCATCAGTTCTGTATTCCAATGGCACGGTATGTTTGCTAATCCTAATCATTTTAAATGGCAAATTGATCATTAGAACACTCTTTTGCAATTATGTTAGCCTAATATAAAATTCTTACAGCTTTTAAGCTGATTAAAAGCAATGAAACTGGCCTTCTTTAGAGTATTTGAGTATCTGGAGCATCAGCAATTGTGGGTTCAGTAACAGGCTCAAAATGACCAGAAACAAGGAACTTTCTTCCTAAAGTCGTCAGTCTAATCATGTGCTGAGAAATAAAGGCCATTCCATGCAAGAAGTTGACAAGAAACTGAAGATCTGGTATAACGCTGTGTACTTCTCCCTTCAATGAACAACGCACACTTGCTCTAATTAAAATAGAAAGAGTTGGAGGCCCCGGTGCACAACTGAGCAGTAGGACAAATACATTAGAGTGTCAAGTTTGAGAAACAGATTCCTCACAGGTCCCCAACTGGTAGCTTCATTAAATAGCACCCACAAAACACCAGCCTCACCATCAACAGTGAGGAGGGGACTCCGGGTTGCTGGCCTTCTAGGCAGAGTTGCAAAAAAAAAGCTGTATCTCAGACTGCCCAATAAAAAGATGGACAAAAGAACAGACACGGGGCAGAGCAAGATTGGACAAATAGAGGATTTTTGTACTGTACCACAGTTTGAAGGATAATTATTATTTAAGTATAAAAGAATGACTTCTTACCATGTCAATTACACTATTTCCTATTAATTTTGCCATATTTAACTAATTTTATAACTTTTCATGGTAAAAAAGAAAATCTGTGAGTGACCCCAAACATTTGAATCGTAGGCTATATTGAAGCAGCGGCTTTAAATCCTAGTAACACTTTGCAATGTATTGAAACAACGTTATAATTCAGAGACCATTGTTGTTATACAGCGATTCAAAACCCCCCCCGGGTACCACTGAACATCTACTCCAATGGTTCTGAGAATCAGATCAGGCAAAGAACGGGGATGTAAAGAATTAAGGAACGATTAATTTAAGTGTTAGATCAAAGGTATAGTACATCCAAAATATGCCCAATATATCTGTCGTTCTGATTTTGACAGTACTGTCCAGGTAATTGTTCATATGCAAACACTCCCAATGTGAACGGGAACCTTTCGGTTTTGAACTCAACACGTTTCACTCCAATGAGACAGAGTAGAGGTGGAGGAGAATAAAGGAACAGAAGACAAGTGATGCTAAAATGAACATTTATAATGACTCTTTGTTGCTGTTGCCGTCGCAAAAATAATCTTTAAAAAACAATTCAATATATTAACACTGAAATGCTGACTTCACTGGTAGTCATAAAACACAACTCACTGATTTTTTTTTACAAACACAATACTACAGTTACATTAAATAGTCATTACCCTTAAATCTATTAATGAATGATGTTCAGATAAACTGATAACAATTTAAAAAAAGTTCACAAAAATTACACTTTAAAATCCTTTCATTCTCTCTTCATAATTTCTGTTGTCATTGATCAACAGTTTATTGTTATACAAGGAACTGCTTCGAAGACATTTCTTTGAGGAAAGCAGTAAATAGACTGGCAGCATAGAAAATATTGGCATGTTAAGTCGATGTAAAACACTGTAATGTTTTTGGGAGGGAAATGGGATTGGAAAGAGAACCTTCCCAGTGTGAACCATAATTTCAGTGTGTAGGCTTGCTGGCTTTTGGCTCAGTTGCGTTTTATTTGGCACTCATATGTAAAAATGTCAATAAATGCTCTCACCCGTACTTCACTAAAATGGCACAAGGAAATATATTGTAGTGCTGCCATTTTATCATTAAGATTGAGAGTGTATCTATGTGAAGGCATCCAAGCAAATGCTTCATGATGTGGAAGTACAAATTAGGCCTGGACTATCAAATGGTATTTTCTGGGTCTCAATATAAAAATACTAGAATCATTCCAATGTTTTTTTAGTTGCAGCTAACATTTTACTTATGCTGACAGTCCATTTGTTGAGATGAAAAATAAAAAGATTAAAAAAACCACAAAATAATATTTACAATGGCGCTAAAAGAGGTGCAGGGCATCGTCATGCTTTTTTAAAATCCACATTTCAGTTGGCTTTCTACCCTGCAGAAATGTCCGGATGACAGGGAAATGAAGAAACACAGACAAAATCAGTAGGAAAATTCATACAGTAGTAGTCTGAGCAAAGTTTGGAAATAACCCTGGGGTGAAAGAAATCCAGACAAACAAGTGAGCAGGTAAAAGGATGGATAAGGTCAACTAAGTTCATTGAAGGGTCAAAGACAAGATGGCCGGTTGCTAGAAATCCTGCCTCCCATTTCCGAGAGGATCGGCATCAGCACTATAATCCCATTCAAAGAATGAATGCTATTACAAGTGCTCAACACAACGCCACAAATAACGGTCATGTCAAATAGGCTGAAAAGATAACAGCTGGAGTTGAGGAAAAGAAGGGGCGAGCAGCCTTAAACCATCTACGTTTGATGGAATCCCTCTAAGGTAGATCCTTGGGGGATAGATGAATGTCCAGATTACATTTGGAGAAAAGGAAATGACGTGTGGAATGGTGTTGACTTAGTTTGGCACTCAGTAGTGTAGGGGTTCGAACATTTGGCGGGGGTGTAGTAGCTGTGTATGGCAAAAGGAATTGACAGGGAGTCATGCAAGTGGTAAAGTAGTCACACTGTTTTATGTCACACAGGGTTCTAACAGGTTGAGTCGTCAGATCACTGTCCTGGACAGCAGCATGACTGAGGCAATCTAATTTTGCTGGTGCTATTTGTCTCTGATTTGAAAATGATATCAGCAAGACCTTGGGTTTGCATTCTGTGAAGTAACAAATGAGGACTCGGATAACACCACATTGAGACGTTATGTGAGGTTTACATTGCTTTCAATGCCTACATGTTTTAATAAAAATACTCCCACCCTCTAGATTTCAAGGCAGCAGAATGCAACATGACAAGATGGAATAGTTCCAATCCAAAGTATCCTCTCCCTCATTTAAAGAGAAATTTGCTCACTGCGACTTACAAAAATCTTTGCAAGGGAAGGGACATGCCATATTGTGAGGACTCACGTTGCCACCTCTTCAAAATGGTGTGATAAACAAACCCCTCTCATCATTCATGAGAGACCCCAAAAGGTAAGAGAAACAAAATCGAAATAAACAATAACATCAGAGCAACAGCATAAGAATGACAAAAACAAGTGTAAGTTAACATGGTTTGCTTTGTTTCACATCCAATAATAGGAGATGTCTTTTGTAAAAAGGTATGACCCCATTGATCAGTAAAGTGCATTTATGCAACACCAAACAAACAGGATAATGTTGACAGCGAATTGGAAGTGTTGTTCAAAATAATATCTGGGTTATGACTGTGGCCATGTCTGGCCTACCTGACTATAGCTGAAACTGGTTTAGACATAATACTGTATGTTAAATCTACATGTAGTTGACATTCCAGCCCTGAATTCACAATAAAAGACATTAAACATTTAACAGAAAAAAATTGCAAATGGGAGTACATTCATAGATTAGATCTGGCCTTTTAAGCTGTGGTATAAAAAATCTTAAAAAATATCACACAGGTTTTACTGAGGTTTAACCTGATATAAAAAAATGCATGCCTGGTAGTCTAGAAAGCAAAACACAAGAATAACACTGAATAACATTTTCGCGTTTGCTTGTTTCACATTTGTAATACTCCTCATGGTACCTTAAGAAAACAAAACCGAGGCTGTGATAAAGACATGGACTCAGTGTATGAAACATTGATCTGAAATGTATTGTATTTGGGCCAACATGACAATAATGGGCTCCTTCCCAACTTTTGAAAATAAACAACTTTTTAAATGAGGCGGTATTAACTTAAGTGCTCTACAACTGACTGCATGCAACGTTATGTATTTGAATGTTACAAGAACACCTTGCTATTTTTTTCAGTTTTTTCCCCCTCGATAATTCACTTTGATACCATGCAATAGAAGACGTGCAAAAAGATAACACCTAACTCCACGAAACACATTTTGTCTGATCGTTAATGGCTATGTTATGAATGCTTATAACATGTTATGCTTAGTCCATGCTGGCCTATAGAGACATTTGTGAAAAACAGCAGTGCTTAAGCCACAGGTCAAACAAACACACAGGGGATGCATGGAGTGTAAAACAACATGGATCCATAAAAATCACAATCTTTAGCTCTTATTCTATGTAGCTATGGGATAAAACAATGCACAAAATAGTTTTTCGTCCTTTGTTTTCTTAAGTTATGTATTTGATTATCTTTTCTTAACTTAAAAACATTGTTTGATTGGCACTTGATCAGCACTTCTAAAACAAGTTATTAATATCTAACATTGGATCGCACATCTACAATTTCAGAAGCTGCAGAGGTCTAGTTTGGCACATGTTGTACTATAGTCTATTATTAATGTTACTATCTTACCAATACTGTATAGTATTCTATACACCTCGTTTTATGCCCGTCTTTTAGATCAGGTTTCTAATCAACAGACCAGACATATTCTTCAACTAAAATATTTTGTATATTTCACTTATCAAATAGCAGCATTTCATTAACTTACAAAAAGTACATGGAAACCTATTCATTCAAAATCTTAGTAATTCCAAAGGTTCATACAACAGACAGAACAAAAACACAAAACAGGACAACATGCTACTATATTGCTTCCAATATTCTTTACATTTTTGTTACGGTCAAACTAAATCATCAATGACAGAAATATGGACGCCACCTGTCGACAACGAGTCATCGTAATGCACAAACAAATCGCGAAGCTAATCTTAATCAGGCTTAGTTGGCACTCTTCATCATCCACACAAAGATAACATAGAGTTTCACATTGTATCGACGACGCTGGACTGCATTTGGACTACAAACTAGAATAGCTACAATAAAGTACATATAGATCATGTTGACATGACATTTTCCACAGAAATTAATTTCTAGTCATTTTTCAGATAACAGGATATGCATAAAGGATGTCACCGTTTCAGCATGAGGTCACAGACAAGTTCCCACCGTTCTCTCATTCACTGATGCTTTCTTTTTTTTAGGAGGCTGAATAGATGCTCTGTTTGGTCAACCATTTGCTCGTTCAACCAAGATTCAACCAAAACACATAACCCTTCCCTCAAAAGGTAATAGATCACGGTGTAAGCCTGTGTAAATCCTACTTGTTCTTCCTTAAGTGGGTAATTTGAAACTGTAGTTTAAACCAATGTTGCTGGTTAGTTTTATCGGGTTTCACAGTTTAGAGGCAGGTGTTATCTGTGCATTTCCACTGGGCTGTGAAAATATTTGCATACCCTTATGACCTATAGTGCATAACTCCTATCAATCACTTCGGCACTCCCCACAACCCCAGACGCCAGAGCCTGTGAGTAGACTGGGAGAGAGGGGAGAAGAGAGAGAAGGGAATCTGGATATAGGCGGTCTCTGAATTAGACAAAAAGGGGCATGGGTGGGGTGAATGTCTAAAGAAAGAGGAAGAAGTGACCAAAGAGAGGGAGAGAGAAGTCATGAGAGAGAGACAGGGAGACAGAGAGAGAGGAGTTGACGCAATGTATAGATCAGATAGCTCTAAAGTAGTCTCTCTCTTGACCAAGTCTAGTTGCATTGCTTATCAAATTCACCATAGATTTGTGCTTCTATTTTAATTCAGTGATAACATGTCGGGAGGTTAGGGCAAAGACATGAAGGTTCCAACGAGTGCTGTTATACGTCACAGCACATCCCTTCAGAAATACAGCGAAAGGGAAACGTGTATTCAGTGAGTCAAGGTAATGGGGCAAGGTAATGAGGCCGGTGCAATGCCATGCGGAATGCTCAATCACAAAGGAGATAGCAAGGTGGGGTAGAGGTGGGGTAGAGGTACGGCAGACATTCCTCAGAGGAACTGCTGAGTAGGTGGAGGAGGGGCCTGGTCAACTCACTCATAAAACGGGACTGCTGCTGGTAAAACGGTGGGTAGACAGCAGCAACGGGCGTTCTATCCTCCACTACACCACCGGTGCGATTCCTTTCCGTCACGTATTATCGGAAGTCAATCACCGAGCGTTGGGGTGCATAAGGCTATGGAGAAACACGTGAAACGTATTCTGGGACGGCTGCGCGGGAAAATCAATATGAGAGTCACTCGAGTTACTAAAAGACAACATGGTTAACCGATGACTCTGGACTGATCAGTAGAAGAGACTTCCATCAAATATGAACGTATAGCAGCTCTCTGCTGTGCAATGTTATTGGTCAACCAAAACATCTTCAAGACATCACATGGCGGATGTCCCTGTGAGATGTTTCCTATCTCTCTGCTCAGCTGGTTCTGCTCTACTACATGCAATGCCTGTGCGCCAGCAGTAAGCCCATTTCCTGGATATGTACATCGAAATACGAGCCAATAACCCTTGGCTCCAGAAGGGACGGACACACTCTGTGTCTTCGTTGTGTCTCACAGTGCAGTCATAACAGACCCAGTGTACTCGGATGAAAACCAATGGATAGCAGCGCGGACGCAAGCAAGGGGAATTCTTTGTTTCATAATGCTCCAGAAGAACCAGCATCCTTACGGAAGGTTTTGGCAACATATTATGCTCAACTGTCAATGTAAGATAGCATTTATATCTACTTTAGAAAAGAGAACAGGTGGGCCGGACCAAGTTCATAAACACTTGACTCCATATTGGTATTGACTGGTTGTGAGTAATGGTTCACAGAAAACTCCAAATGTGTTTCAGTCCAAATGTGTTTCATTGTGACTCCATTTATTTCTCATTAGTGTCTCCGTAGACGTCTCTAGCCACCCTAGATGTAAAGTAATCCACTCCTCACTCACAGATAAGGTTTAATACTGCTTTTCTTAACAAAGCTGCTTTGTAGTGCTTCATTCCCTTGGGGATTCTTCCAGATAGATGGTCCTTCAATGAAAAAGGTAATGTAAGATAAGCCAGGTTTGCTATAGTGCTGAGGGATTTAATTATGTCCCAAGGCATCCCATCGGGTGGCAAACTAAAAAATACTGGGCCAATTCATGACAATAGGGGGGAAAAGATTGGTTTCAAACCAGCAACAATGTTATTCCGATCAAAACTGTGGCACATGAAACTGTTTTCTACAGCAGCTACAAAACAACTGTGATTTAGTGGAGCAAAGTATTAACTGACCACCATAGAATAAAACCCAGTTCTCCTTTGCTCGCATGAAGGCAGAACTAGATAATGTAAACTACAGAGGAGTGGATAATGTCTGCATCTTACAATCATGTAGAGGGAGAGCAACCTTCAAAGGGAATTTCAAATTAGGTGATCTAGGAGATAAAGGCCGATCTGTAGTTATGTTTTTGTAGCACCGAAAGTGGTGAATATGTGGGTAGTGGTATACATATATGAATGTGTGTGTGTGTGTGTCTGTACATTCCTGTGCCTCCCCTACCCTCTCACATTGTACATTTGACCCCTGATCTACACTCATATAGTCACTGTGCAGTTCTGGGTTTAAATGATACATATCTGTCACTGCAACTCAACATTTGATCTTTGTAAATAACAAAATAACTATAATACTGTCTTTACATTCATGTCAACCCGAATTCACAGGTTTAAATAATCTACACGTGTTTGAATGAGACCATATTTCAATAAATAGTTGATGGAAATAAAAAGGATAAAAACCAAATTGTAAAAACCTCAATTTTGATCAAAATGATACAGTGATTAGTATTGTGAGCTCCATTAAGAATTTAGATTAAAATGGCTGCCTAATAGTTTTGGACGACCTCAGGTGCTCATCATTTAACCTCTCTCATGAAGACAAGGCTGTTTGCTTTGTTGACGAGCAAGGTTAAGGTCAAAGGAAAAAGGCATGAGCAAACAGCGATCTTTGCTCTTTTAGCTCGTCTGGAATCTCAACTGACTCTCAACTCACCGGGAGCGGAGGTCCGCAACCGAAGCTGAAAAAACGAAATAAGAGAAAAACGGAAGAGAGCAAAAGCTATGAGGTTTTTGAAGGGGGTTGAAATCATGTGGACTCACCCCAGGATCTGCAGCTTGGCAGTGGACCAGTTCAGCTTTACTCTGATCACCGTCATCAAAAGGACTTGACACAACTTTTAAAAAACATCAGGACCTCGGTCCTAAAAACACAATCACATCACACTTATCTTGTTTTTCTCTCCGGCTTCTCCTCTGTGATCTTCTCTTTTTAATACTGAAATATTGAACGGATATTTGGATGTTTTTTCCCTCTCCGTGACCCTCCATTCCCTGTCTGTTCTCTGTCTCCATCCTTTATGTCATCTTTTTCTCCGTTTAGCCCACCTTCTGAGGGTTGGTGGCGCGCACGCCCTGCTCATACGTGATCCGCTGGCTGATCAGATACTGGGCTGCCTGTGTGGCAGCCGGCGACCCGGTTATGGTAACTTTACGGTTCCGGGTGCCGGGGATGAACTCTCCTTTTTTGGAGATCTGGATGCGGGCGCCTGTCAGCTCCTGGTACTCCACCAGGGTTTTCCCGCCTTTACCCAGGATGGCTCCCACCAGGTTCTCAGGCACGGCGATCTCCACCACGTCCTTGGCCCCGTCTCCCAGCTTCTCCGTGGCCAGCATTGAGGAGGCCATCAGCGTGGAGGAGGCATTCAGGTAGCCGTTGGAGGCCCCCGTGGCGGCGGCCAGCGAGCCCAGCGAGAAGCCGCCCAAGCCGGCGGCGGGATGGCCGGAGCCCCCGGAGGCGTCGCTGGCGTAGGAGGCCAGGAGGTTGGCGGCGGCGGCGGCTGCTGGGTTGGCGCTAGCAGCCACGGCGGCCAGAACCCCGGAGGCGGCGGCCGGGTTGAGCCCCAGGCCAAGGGTGTTGGTGTTGTAGCCGTAGCTGGCCAGGGTGTTGAGGGCGGAGGTGATGGCCAGCAGGTCGTTGCCGGAGAAGCTGGATATGGTTCCCGGGAACCCGGCCATTCCCGCCAGGCCGGCCTGGCCCAGGAGGCTGGAGGCGGTGGCGGCGGCGGCATTGGGGAGGACCTCGGCAGAGTTGGCGTAGGGGGAACCGGTGGGGTTGGAGTTGGCCACAGGACCCGATATGTTGGAGTAGCTGATGTTGAGGCAGCTGCTGCTCTGAGGGTCCTCCTGGATCTTCTGCACAATGATCTCCACGGCTTTGCGGTTCTGCTCGGGCTCCCCGCTGATGGTGACCACGCGCTCCTGCAGGTTGATGCCCTCGGGCTTCTGGGAGAGCTGCACCCAGGCACCAGACTGCTCCATCACCGCCTTGACCGTGGCCCCCCCCTTACCAATGATGAGCCCTGCCGTGCTGTTGGGCACAATCAGTTTAGCCTGCAGAGGGAGGGAGCCAGAGGGGAGGGAGGGAGCCAGAGGGGAGGGAGGGAGCCAGAGGGGAGGGAGGGAGCCAGAGGGGAGGGAGGGAGAGATCGAACAGTCAGAAAGCGAGAGGACAAGTCACCGAGTCATTCTACTAGACCAGCCCCCTGCTTTACTCAGCGATTCGTTAATCCCAGGGGTTAAGGCTGCAGCTGCCGCTCAACTCTGTGGCACTACAGAAGACCTGGGGGGCTGTTAAAAATAACCCCATGTCCTCACATGTTCCTGACCCTGCCCTCGGCTCCGCTTGTGGACCAGACACCCGCCCCCCCGGCAAACAAAGTGGCCCTGTGTTCTGGCCATGTGCTGAGCGTGTCACTTCAGAGCTCTTCACCTCTCTGCCGCTGTTGTCAGACGGACGGGTTGGGGGTGAACATGGTTCCATCCGACCCGCGCCGAGAGAGGTGGTGGCAAACGTGAGCGGGCGCGGCCTTACCTGCTTGACGCGGTCAGGGTTGACCGTGGTCTGTGGCTGCAGTATGCTGACGGGCTCCGTCTTCTGGGCGCTCTGAGGCATCTCGCGGACCTTCTCAGCGATGAAGTTGTGGACGCCATTGAGAGCCTCGACCGTACCCTGTACCAGACACACGCGCTCAGTGGTTCCTGTGTGGACACAACAGACAGGTCACCGTGTAACCCACTTCTTCAGCTTTACAGGGTTCTGACATCAGTGTCACAACAAGTTCAATATAGTCTTGTATTGAACTTGATGACTACTCAATAGATACTTTGCACTGGAAGCCGGCAGATTTGATAACACTGTTCCTTTAAGCAGGGTGTGGGGCGGGGGGGGGGGGGGTAATTGCTAACCTATCCCATAATACTCTCCCCCATTTAGGTGCTCCAGAATAGAGCAGCTGAAAGAGAAGAAAGAACAAGCTCGGGTAACAAACCACTGGGGGGACAAAGGATTCCTCCTAAATGATCTAACTCTTCCAGAGCTCCGTAATGATGGGCCTGTCCTTGCCCCTTCACCCCCCCCCCCCACACACCCTTCACTCTTTCTTGGCTACTTTTTACACCCCCATTATCATCCTATTGGAATGATGTTGCCGTGGAAACAGGTGATGCAACAATACGTCCTCCCCACAGCCTGCAGGCCTTCACTACGGTTGTCTAGCGGGTTCGTTCTCTCATTCCTTATCGTGATGTACATTTAAATACCTTTATGCACAAATGATACACGCCATTTTATAGGACTTTACAACACACACACAGCATGGTATTTGGTCTATTAACATACAAAAAACCGATCAATTCATTTATTTTTTTAGGTCAGGGGTGGGCAAATATTTTGGCTCGGGGGCCACATCAGGATTTAGAAATGAAATGTGTTTTTGTAATTTGTTAATCATAATTGATTTGGAGGCCAGAAAAGGGCATTCCGTGGGCCGGATGGGACAGCCTCGCGAGCCGCATTTGGCCCTCGGGCCGTAGTTTGCCCACCCCTGGTCTAGGTAGACAAAGAACAAGTGATGAGTCATCTTAATATAACTTGGGGGACCCTTATATGATGAGTCATCTTAATCTAATTTGGGGGACCCTTATATAATGAGTCATTTTAATATAACTTGGGAACCCTTGTATGATGAGTCATTTTAATCTAATTTGGGGGACCCTTGTATGATGAGTCATCGTATCATG
This sequence comes from Novumbra hubbsi, assembly GCA_016801125.1. NCBI lineage: Eukaryota > Metazoa > Chordata > Actinopteri > Esociformes > Umbridae > Novumbra > Novumbra hubbsi. Next base: position 42,325 of record JACXGK010003665.1, read on the forward strand.
AGTCATCTTAATCTAATTTGGGGGACCCTTGTATGATGAGTCATCTTAATATAACTTGGGGGACCCTTGTATCATGAGTCATCTTAATATAACTTGGGGGACCCTTGTATGTTGAGTCATCTTAATATAACTTGGGGGACCCTTGTATGATCTTCTATCAGGAAGACAAGCTGGCAGGCACTGGCCTATTCGTTTTCCCCGGCAGCATTGCTCCCGCCATCCTGGGCCATTTGTGTTCATTTCCTTTTAATGTGATTCCATCTTGCCTTACACGACTTGGTGACACACATCTGCTCTTACAAGCACCTGTCGACATTCAGGAAGTGTCTGTCAGAGTTGTGAAGACACACAGCCCACACAGACTGGGGCTGTTACGGCCTCACTAACTCGATCCAACTCCAAACTCTGGCTGGTCTCCAGTGTTTCCATCTTAGAGTTCAAACCGAAGTCATTTAATCAATGTGGCTTTTACTAGTTTTGTCATTTGATATGGACAGTCCCTATGGGGCAACTACTGTCAGCATTATGAGTCTCACTGCAGCCTGGTCTGAGAAGCTCATCGTCCCTGGATGGGAGAACAGATGCTGCTAAAAATGGTGTTGGAGTAGGAGGAACTCCTTCCTCTGGTCTGAAGATAATATCCCAAGACAGGGACGTGGACATCTCATCCTAAAGATGCAACCCTACGTATGGCGATGTTAAACAGGTCTCTAGTCTACTTCTACTTCTCGATAATCAATATTACAAATTCAACAGCACTTATTTCTAAGAGTAGGGGGTTAACCCAACTACCACCTGGTCCTATTCCCTACCTAATAATCCCTCTTGATGCTGTCACAGGACAATTAAGTATGACATCAATAGAAGCACCAATGGTCTAAAGGAGTTCAGTTGGGCAACTTTTTCCAGACTCTATGTTTTGGAGAATACAATTGTTAGCTTCTGTCACTGTAATGCTGCAGGGATCAGGCAGGACACAGGCAGACTTTTAATAACAGAACTAAGTAGTAACACAAACTAGACAGGAAAACTAGACATGTGAGCGCAGTACCAACAGTGAACAGGAACACATATGAGGGCAGTACCAACAGTGAACAGGAACACAGGTGAGGGCAGTACCAACAGTGAACAGGAACACAGGTGAG
>JACXGK010003666.1:0-43367 GCA_016801125.1 Novumbra hubbsi
AATGTCGGTAACGGGAACTCAAGAGACAAGCAAGGTACTGGGCTGGGGCTAGGAAACAAGGACTATGAAACGCTGGATACGCTGTACTGGACAAGACGATCTGGCACTGCCAGCTGGGGACACAGGGACTAAATACACAGACAGTAATGGGAAATAGACAACACCTGGTGGGAGGGGGTGGAGACAAGAGAACAGGTGATACACATTAGGGCGTGACAATATATGCACTATTTGTTGTTGAATAGCCTTTTCGATTCTTTTTTAAAGACATTCAGTGGCTCTCAAAAGTAATTACCCACTTCAGACTTTTCCATAGTCCTTGTGCTGAATGAAAATTATCGAAAATGTAAATTATTGTAATCAACAAACGGCATAGAACAGGCCAAACTGAGGATCCAGACGAGAAGGGCACTACTCAGAGAGGCCAAGAGACCTATGGCAACTCTAAAGGGTTAACAGTCTTCCACAGGTTAGCAGGCAGACAGAAATCTATGCAAGATTTCTGGACTTGGTAGAACATATATCTTCTTGGAGGACAATGAGCCCAACATATAGGCAAACCCACACAGGAGTGTGGTCAATTTCCTGGAGTTGGCCTGTCAGAGCCTGGACCTCAATGGAGAATGTTTGGAAAATTGCTGTTCAGCAACATTGATGGAGTCTTAGCAATTTTACAAAAACGAATGGATAACATCTGATCTGTCTATCAGTGACGAATAATTAAATACATTTTGATTCCATGTTGTGACACAAGAAAAGTCCTAGGGGGGCAAATACTTTTGAGAACCAATGTACCTTATATTCTTGAAGAATTAAAATTGCTCAATTTGTCTTACCATAAAAACATCAATAGAACATTAAGAAAGCAACCAAACTTTTCAATAACATTTTCAGCACCCTGCAGCCACAGATCCTGAATGTGAAGGAGGGTAAACGTTTGATTGCGTAACATGCCCCAAAAACAAATATTCTGTTCTTTTTCCCTCCAAACCTCATTTTCTCTTTCCTCTCAACCAACTTTGCCTTGAATCCGATAATGTCTTCCTGTCAAAAACAATCTCCTCACTTTTCTTTTGTTTTTTCTATACCTTTTCTCTCTTCTCTTCTCTCCTCTTTCTCTAATTCGTTTTCTCATCCTCTCATCCTCTCTCTCCTCAAAGTGAATTGTTCTTTTACAAATTCTTTCTCTCTTTCCCTCAGACTCTTTCTTTATCCTCTCTGTTAATCTCTCTATTCTCTCTCTGGTTAATCCCATCTCTAGATGTGGTGCTCTGTGTCTGCATCTTTACTGCTGATGCATAATTCAGAGAGAAAGAGAAAGACTGCTTCACAGTCAAGTGGGAGGAGGCTATGATTAATGCTTAGCTTTGACAGCGACTGACATTAAATCATAACATAGAGACTTAAAAGCCTGCTTAATGGGGCCCAACACCATCTTTTGAGATGTTTCACGTGTGGGTAGGTCCATCCTGAATATAGCTTTGATTTTGACAATGCTTTATTATCCCTAAACAATTCCCTTCAAACGCACAGGGAAAATGAAATGGCACTATCACGGGAGCCTGCCTCGAATAGATACACTAGTCTTGGTTACCTTTTAATAAAGGCAAAGAGGAGAAGACGGTAACTCGAGAGAGGGAAAGGTGGAGACCGACAGAGGGAGAGGTGCCACCCAGCCCTCCCGTGTCCTGTCAGCCTGGAGGCGAGCAGCGCCTTGGTGGGTTACGGGATCAGGGTTCATGGGCGCACGGAGGAGACCTTCCCCGGGCGTCCTGGTGTCCCTCAGCACCGGGCCTCGTGCGTCACTGGGAGGTAATTGAGGGTTTCCGAGCTCCGAACCTTTCCGTCAGCCTCCCTGGCTCCGCATAAGAATTTCAGTTCTTAAAAGGAACATGCTTATTTATGTAATTGCATCGTGTGGACACCCTGGGGTTCCGTGGGACATGGAGCTTTGTAAGATTGATGAAAATCTTCCACCCCTTTCTTTTTGCTGTTGCGAGCCCAATTGTACGTATGTGCATGTGGCCCAACCCCCCCCCCCCCCCCCCCCCCCCCCCCCCCCCCCCCCCCCCCCGCCCCCACCCCACACACACAGAAACACACAAGCACACACACAAGCGGATGCATGTAGCAGCAATCTTTCACATTCAAAGTTCAGGGCTCTCTACGGCCCGTAAAACACATGTGACAGGGGAGGTGACTTGGAAGGAAAGATCAAAACATGGCAACCAGATGTTCCCGTGGTGGAGAGGGAAAGAAAGGTTGTTGTCATTGCTTGTGTAACAGAGTAGAGAGACGAGGCATAAGTTCACTTCGAAGCCAACATGAAATGTCGGCTATGGGCCTATCCAACTGGGACCTTCTGTACAGCTCGAACGTTAGAATGTCATTAAGGAGCACAGTTAACGTGGGTTGGTAATCAGAGCACCACTTGGCCTTGCCTGGTAGGGCAAATAAAGGAAGAAAGTTGTTAGCAGAATGCACTTCTGCGTCTGTTTACTTGGGTAAAACAAGATATGGTTATTGTGTTTTTTGGGTTATTTGTTTGCAGTGGGCAGTGCACAGTACATACACCAGCGGACCAGAGGAATAGAGATCATTGTAGTTTTCATTTCATTTTGAGTCATTTGAGATTGAGATGGATCACTCACATGCTATTTGACACACATAGACATACTGTAAACACACACACAGCACACAAAGTGAGCAACAAAGGATTTACATATTAAACCCTCACCCTAACTTTAACCCTAACTAACAAAATCCCATCAATAGCCTTAATAGTACAAACACAACATATTAAATGTTGAAACTGAAAATGTTTACTGGCAACAAGTCAGTAAAAGTTTAAATTTGCCTTACTGACCACATTACTGCATTAAAAACAGACAATATTCTGTAGTGGAAATCCCTGCATGGGCTCAGGAACCTTTCTTATAATAATTGTTTGTAAACACACTTGTTGCTGCATCCACAAATGGCAGTTAAATTTCTACCATGCAATGAAGAACCATAGATAATCAACATCCAGAAATGCAATTGCCTTCTCTGGGCCCAAGCTCATTTGAACTGTCCTGACAAACCAAAATATGTATTTATTTTTTGGATCATGGATGCCATCCGGCATGTTATCAGCGCACAGTTCAAAAGCCAGCATCCATTATGGTATGGGGGTGCGATAGTGCACATGGCATGGGTGACTTGCATATCTGTAAAGGCACCATTAACGCTGAAAAAGGTATACAGGTTTTGAAGCAACATATGCGGCAATCCAAACAACGCCTTTTTCATGGAAGGCCTAGCTTTTTTCAGCAAGACAATGCCAAACCACACCCTTCATGTTTTATAGCAGCATGGCTCCATAGTAAAAGAGCCCCTGTTGCTAACGGAAATGAGACCTCGAACTGTTGAGCGGCTGAAATCCTATAACAAGCAAGAATGGAGAAACACTGGCTGCTATATGCAATACGCAACCTTTGTCTTAGTAATTAGTTGTCTTATAGCATACTTTTAGAAGTGCAAATTGAAGTATAAACAATTGGTCTGTGGGAATTCATGTGCCTTGGCATTTATGATGCATATAAAGTTTAATTGATTTAATGAACTCAAACTGATTTTCCCTATTTTATTTTCATATTTCTTATAAAAAAATCCGACCAAACAACTTTAATAAAGACTTCATGCAGAGTAGGCGGCAGTGCTCTATCGTCACAGGCCTGACTGGAAATGCTGTGCGAGTAAGGTGAGTGAACGTTGCTAAGAGTGGTTTCTGAAGGCTTCATTTGACATTTCAGTAATGAAACTTGTCCTGAGAGGTCTGTTGCTGTTCATCACACTGAAAGTGTTGAATAATCCTATGAATATGAACCGTATTTGCTACTAATTGCCTCCCCTATTGCTTAAAATAACAAGCCTTTATGGAAATGTCACTCTGAGTCATTGTCATTCTGATTCAAGGAAGCTCAATCTACTTTGGACTTATTTTCCAAAGGTAGAATGTGACGGTTTATTAAACAGGGTTATGTTCATTAGGCACTAAGGGCTACCGGACCAACTAATAAAAATGTTTCATTGCATTGGACTTTTTGATTGCGGCACATTAATAATTTAATTAACTCAGTGTTATTGCTATGGTAACAAGACAAATTAACACCAATAATGGTTACTGTTATCTAGGATTATAGGCTCTGAGAAAGAACAAAGGTCCTGATTTCAAACACTTTCTGTGTAAAACTGGAACAGTTTCAAGGTATTTCCTGCTTATTCCAGTCCCTACCTGACAACATAGGAGGTGCTTGACACCTAGGATTTAGCCATCCACATCCATCTGCTCAAAACCCCCAACACGAGTCTGGCCCGACGACACCACCTCACTACGGGAGAGGGGTTTGTTTGGTGAGAGGGTGTTGATTTTCCCCTCCTTGTGTTAATAAAACCCCCTCCTGGTCCATAAACCTGATCTGGTATCCATTCCTAGTGTTCCTGCTTGCCACTTTATATACATACGTGTGCACTACATACTTCAAATCGTAAATTACAAAACAAATGAAAACGGTGCAAGAGGTTTTTTAGAGGGATTGCAGGATTCACATTACTCATGGACCTGAGTGGGGTCTTTCCAGGTATTGAAGTCTGCTCTCAGACAGTCACATTGGAATCAATTGGGGAATTCCTCCAAACCTCACTGGTCATTAGAGGCCTGGTTTAATTTCCTCTGCTTGGCTCTGATGAAAGACCTTGCCAGGATACAACATGGCAGCCTACTTTAAAAGTATTGCACTATTTAGTAAATAGTCATAGGGAGCCATTTGGGACACAAACTTCATTGTTGGCTGTGGAGACTGTCTGTCTGATTGGAAATAGTGTTAGATGTATGGTGCCTAGATTGAGAAGCACAAGAACATAATGTCCATCAATTAAAGTAAATCATAAGATTGCTTTTGATAAATGAAAGCACCAATCTTGACAAAACTATCTTGCAGAAAAAACAGCTTTCATTTTGTAACCTTTTTCGTTTATTGACAAACTAAAACAAAATATTTTAAGCTGATTTGTCTCTCCTCGATTATATTTGTAAACAAACAGCGTCCTCTATTGGTCAAAAAAACGGATTACATCGACCCAGATTATACAATGTATTGCAGCGCCGATGGAATTTATTGCTAATATCGTAAATCTAAATAAAATGTTTGTGTACATTCTGAATGCATTTTCTGTGTTCGTGTGTCATGAATGCTATACAGGTAAAGTGGGTATTCACTTCAGCAGTAAAAAATACATCGTGACGGAGAAGGCCGTCACTGGCTGCAGGCAGCAACTGTTGGAATAATTCCCTTCACATAGACAACATTAGTCCTGAACACTAAATAGCCTTAATCCATCATGTGAGTTCAAAAACAAATACCACACATGGGTTCTGTTTGCACCTTATCGCTGTTTACTGCTACTTATCTATTGTTGTAAGCAGTCTGTCATGTCGGACCGAAGACCAGGCAGGTATATAGCTAGCTATATAGTGCCAACGTCAAACAATTGCATTCTGGGCAATACCATATTACTGCGGAGGTGGAAGGATGTATCAGTCAAATAGGAAGATACCTCTCTTGTAGAGTTCATTGTACAAAGTGTCCCTTGATGATTATTGTTTGTTTTGGTATAGAATAATGTACACAGCATTTGTTTGTAATGACCATAATGTTATAGCTTGACTGATTATGAAACATACATTTCTTCTTCTAAACAAAAAATACATTGTATTAGAGAACCTGCGGTCTTGCCGTCCATGTTCCATCCAGTTGTGGGGAAGTAGTGACACTGAGAGTATCCTTAAGGTCGGTAGACAAGTACCACATTAACTTCTCTGATAAAGATTATCATTAGAAAAAAAATAACTGACTTAAATAAGCATTGTTTTTAAAAACTCTGTTGTCCTTGGAATCCACAGGATGTCCCTGACTTGGACTCAATGGGAACATTTGACCTTTTAAATCCTGTATCGCTCAACAAGTTCATTATATTAGTAAACTCACCAGCATTACTAGATTTCAATATCCCGACATTTAGATCCTTTTTATCAGAAGGATTTCAGTTGGCAGGCTTGAATAGCCTGTCCTCTGACAAATCAGAGGTATGTTTTGCTGTTCCTCACAGCACTGTTTTGGGATCACTATTGTTATCACCGTAAAGGTTTTCTCTTGATCATGTCATCCACAACCACAATATAAATTTTAACTGATATGCAAATGGCACATAGTTGTTTACTTTGAAAAAAACATGGAGAATACCTAAAATGACCTGAAAGCTTGTATTTCAGACCAAAAAAAACAATGCACATTTTAGGACCTAAGAAAAAGAGATTTGTTAATCAGAGTTTTAAGTTATTCTCATCGGTTGTATCCCTACAACATGTGACAGACCTTGGTGTTACCCCTTAACCCTGATCTCTCTTTTAGTAAACATATCAAATTATTTCAAGAGTGGCTTTTTTCTACCTTTAGAACATTGCAGAAATCTGATAATTATTACTGAAATATTATGCAAAAATGCAAATCCATGCTTTTGTTGTTTAAGATTATACTATTGCAATGCTTGATGAAGGTGAGAGACGCAGACAAAGTCTCAACCTTTAAGTTTCCACTAAAGACTCATCTCTTCAGCTAGGCTAAGGGGTGTAAAGGTAAATGGAAACGTTGTTGTCTTTGCCTGGCAGGCTTTCATCTCCGTAGGGATATCCTCGCACCAATGGCAGGCTTTCATCTGAGATGGGATATTCTCTCACCAATGGCAGGCTTTCATCTCTGATGGAATATCCTCTCACCAATGGCAGGCTTTCATCTGGAATCCTGGAATTGCAATGAAATTAATCAAAATTAATTGATTGAAATTAGTCACCTAACACACACACTCAGGCTCAGTGACATGTAGCAACGTATATTCTGGAGATAAAAACAAAAACATCCAATGATGATTAAAAAAATAAATTGTGTGAGTATCAGTGATAGTAATAAGATAAAAAGAGGATGTTCTATTGAATAATATAACATTTACAGAAACACCATACTAATGCAACTAAAGTATTACAACTAAAGTATTAAATTACATAATGAGTCAATGATTAATCAATCTACTGAATGTGTGCATTACCTTTTCCTATATTACTTTTTTCGAGACCGAAGGCTACAAAATATGGTACAAATCTCTTACTAATTAAATGAACGGTGTTTAATGGAAAGCTACGAAGAAGTCATCATGAAACCAGCTTGGATCGATAAAAATCTATCCATTGTCTTTTAATTTGTGGGGGAATCAATTTCTTCGTAAAAGACTGCCAACACAGCATAGAGAGAAGAAGAGGGGGGAAGGGGTGGGGGCTGGGAGGGGGGAGGAAAAAGAGGGACCGAGAAACCCATCGAGAAAGACATAGTGCGTGGTAGAGGCACAAACTGATTAAATCCACCCTTGTGTTAACAGAAGACACTTTGAAAAGTGGAAACGTCGCACTCTGTCATTTCCGGTGGAACGCAACACGGCGTGCGCTTGTGATATCTCACTTAGCTACGACGCCAGAGCGGGAGGCCAAACCAGCCGTGAGGAAAGAGACGGGGAGTTGCTGGGTGTGAGGGGTGAAAGAGGCTGAATCCGGGGTTCAGCAGATGAGGGACCAGTTGGTATAGAAGTGGGAGTAGGGTGAGGAAGAGAGGAGGAAGGAGGAGGAAGAAAGCGTTGGCATGTGACCGTCTGGGATTAGATATGGCCCTCTTTCCCACCCACCGGAGGGTTAGGAGGTGGGCCCTCTTCCCCACCCACCGGAGGGTTAGGAGGTGGGCCCTCGTCCCCACCCACCGGAGGGTTAGGAGGTGGGCCCTCGTCCCCACCCACCGGAGGGTTAGGAGGTGGGCCCTCGTCCCCACCCAGTGGGAGGGTTAGGAGGTGGGCCCTCGTCCCCACCCACCGGAGGGTTAGGAGGTGGGCCCTCGTCCCCCGCCACCGGAGGGTTAGGAGGTGGGCCCTCGTCCCCACCCACCATTGGGTTAGGAGGTGGGCCCTCGTCCCCACCCACCATAGGGTTAGGAGGTGGGCCCTCGTCCCCACCCACCGGAGGACTCTGCGGTCTTGGGCAGAGCAGTTCCCATTGCAGATCAGTCAGAAGGCTCTGGATGGTTCAGCGATATTATTTGCAGAGTAGCCTGGGTGTTTTCACACATTTATTTTTTCTCCTTAGAGCGTAGAGTGGCAACACTAGTGCCATAAAACGTCCTATGCTATGTGAACTTAAAATATTGAATTATTTTAACTGCAGTCATCCTAATGAGGATTGGGGAATGTGTTCAAAAAAAGGGGTAAGCCATGACCATGGAAAGGTTACACGTGCCACTGACACGGAGAAGAGTGGTGAGGGAAAAATGTACACAGAGAAATTAGTATGTATGCCCCCACGATCAGACACTCTTAGACTATGGGAAAACATATAGATGAAGAAAGGGCTGGATTTGCAGTGTTCCCTGGGGTAATCCATATCCCTGTTAAGGACAAAAGGTTAGAGGCCTGAAGGACAACATGATGCATAGGCAGTCACCCCAAACAGGCATCAGCAGCGTAGGCATAAGGCTGTGAATGGATCTATGTACTGTATGCCAGGAATGTTCTAAAGAAGTGCGTTTTGCAAAAAGAAATGTTAAAAAGAGAAAAAAATCTTAGATTCTGGATTCTGACATGATAAGATGGTTTAACTATGCTGATGGGATAATGAGAATAATATTTATATACATGTATATTTAGCCTTTTGCACCTCTGACGTGTTCTACTAAATTGTTCTGATGTCATGACTGTGTATAGGTAAACATTTAAGTATTGACTGCTGACAGTAATGTTTTGTTATTGTCCAGAGAAACTAATCAGTACTGACAGGTTGGTTGTTATGTTCCCCAGGAGATGAACACTTATTGACCTATACTACCACTAAAGCAAGCACTAGAAGAGGAAAAATAAAGTAATTTTATGTTAGTCAGTTAACCTTTGTAACTGTTGAGAGTTAAACGATCAGGTGCAGAATTCTACCAATCAGTACGTTATCAACCTAAACATGTTACTAGCACTGTTTGCTAAAGAGTTTATTGACTAGGACTGTTTTCTTTTACAGCCATCTTGGCATAACAACCACAAACACACAGACAATATCAGACCTTATTTGTGATGACTGCTCCGCGTGGCGCTGCATGCCCTCTCCACTCTCCCTCTCGGGCGTTCCACCTCGTACTAACTGCCGGCAGGAGACAATGGCAGCAGCGCAACCTACATACACACCTGCACCTCATCACTGGTTATCCTGTGTATATATGTTCCCTGTCGCCACCAACACTTCACGGGTTATTGTGTTAAACGTTCAGTGTATAATTGTGTTGTGCTGGGTCCTTTTCGTAATTCACAGAAAAGTCTTCTTCTTTTGATTCGTTTTGTTTTTTGCCTCACCATTTTCTCCTCGCACATCACATATATTGTTTCAGACATATCCATTAACATACAGACAATCAGACATAAACACTGATTATTTCTCAGGTTTAGGGTTCATCCTTATATATTAATATCATGGGAATTTGATCATAGAACACAACACATTTGATTCTCATAGGATTGTATATCATTTAGAATAGAAAGAACCAGACAAAGAGCCAGTGGGCTTTTTTGGCACCAAATTTGCCAATCAGAATCAAGCATAGTTTGCAAGTATCGTATTCTCACCTATAACCACAACAACAGAAACACAGCCGGTGCAACATACATTATACGACACCGTTAAGTCACCATGTTACACCCATGGGCAAGAAGTGGCACTGTGACCACTTTAATAATGTCTTGCTTGAGGTGAGAAATATCCCATTCAGCCATAAAGATGGAGCATTATTGACATGCTGTTTTATGGTGCTTGGTTGCAGAGGTGGATCCATGCTGTTTGTGCTTAACTCACCATCCGTACCCCCCAACGGGCAAGGAACCAGGGGACCTCTGAATGAGCCATTCCCTCTGAAAGGGCTGTCCTTTTATGGACTTATGTTTGGAGTCCTAGAATTGCTGGGATGTACACTCATGCTAATCTGAAAGCCAAGTTATGGCCTGCTGTGTTGTACACCTGGGTTCAAAAACTATCTAATTTACTTCAGATTTGACTGAGCCTGTCTGGGGTGCTGGATGATTAGGGGCATTTCGTTTGCACATACAGGACTTGTTAATTTGTTCTATGATGCAAGACAAAATTACCAAGCGAGACAGAAGTATTTCAAAGGAAACCAATGCTATTTGCACCCATGTTTTTCTTTTTCAATGTTTGGCTTGAATAACACAGCCTGGTTCATATAACAGCAGGGGGAGGAAGGGGTTCATTCTTGGTCACTTGAGTGAAACCGTTTTGGTTGTGAACATTTTATAGCGATCAGAGTCTTCTACTCATGGTCCTGTGTTGACTGAGGGGTGTATCAACCAGGAATAATAAGGACAGTAATCCGTCCTTATCTTAAAGAGTCCTTCTGTTTGCACTGTCAAGGAAATGTGTAGGCATGACGCAAACTGTCCCAACAACAACATTGAATTAAATTAATTGACTCCCAATTCAATGTGTGTGTAACTGAATTAGTCTAGGCTTCAAAACAAAACGCATTATTGAGCAATTCACTGACATGCCTAATAAAGACAATTTTCACAAACGTTTGTGGAGATATCATCTTAACCTGGTGGTGGATTAGTTTCCTCCCTACTGTGTAAAGAGCTTTAGGGACCTTGGCAGACAAGCGCAATATAAATGTTACTTTTATATCAAGCATAAATGTCCAAACCAGTTCATTAAAACCGAATTCAGGTCACGCATTTCAGCTGGTGGAAACAACAAACACATTTGTTTTGTTAGTGATGCCTATGTAAATACTTCCCAAGGCCAGGAGAGACAGTTGTCTCATGGCACAATGAGATTGTATTGACACTGACTAGCAAACCGGATCATATTCAACCCGTCCATGATTGTTTGGTTTTCCCTGTGCAGTGAAAGATGTTCTGAAAGGCAGGGTCGTGGTGGTTTGTCCTGACATTACAAAGTAATTTCCACTGACAATGATTTCTTTGTCCAGGTGATGTAAGCCCTCCCTCCCGTGTTTCAATGCAGTTTATTGTGAGCGTATGTAAATGGTGAGACTCATGACTTTATGATGAACATTGTAATAACAGCTTTGACATTAACCTAATAAAATTGTAATAGGTCTACATATTTCTTAATCTCTTAGGTAATTGTGTCCGTAATGAAAGCTGGAAGGCAAATCTTTTTTTAGATGGTTTAATCCCAATAATCCATTCAATCCATTTTATTTTAGGTGTGTATGTGTATGAAGCCAATATAACATGTAATCCCAGATTTCTGCAACATCTGAGGTGCTCAAACAAGACTTCGGAAAACAAAACAAGTGAGATAAACAATTTGTTTATTTGACAGTTTAATGCACGTGCTGTTAATGCTTTCAGGGTTCCAAAACCCATCCATGCTCCTCTTTAAATGAAAACAACTTGATCAACACACAACAACAATAAACAACACAAGATGCAAAAACCTAAACCCCGGTAATGTTGGCCTACAAGATGCTAAATAGCGCTAGAGGTTGCCGTTATGTTGGTTCCAGACATGCCCCCATTCCAGTTCAGCACAATACTTCCTGTCAAGAGACGATGAAACCTGGTGGAAGGTTGCGCATTAAGGGAATAAATGTGCGGTGGACTAAGGTGGATGATAATATTTCTCCCCTTGGGCTTGAGCGTTAATCGCTGCATTCTACTGTGAGGCGCTTCACCCTGAAGGACTTCAGAGGCATTTGAGGAGGAAGGAGTTGCAACTGCTGATCCGGCCACAGTCACAGAGCTTGCCGATGCGGGGCCCGTGCCTCAGGGCACATCGGTCCCCCGTTCCACACTGAAACAGGGGGAGCGAGAGAGAGAGACAGGGAGAGGATGTGAGTGTTATTACAAAACACACTTACTATTTAACAGTAAAACAGGAAAGTTAATTAGGCGAGGACGAGTTACCCGGGGAGGTTTGTTAATGTTCTAATTAGTTTGACGAATGATGAGGTGATCAGTGGTCCTGCATCTTTTCCTCCATTCGGTTAGTTAGACTCGGGGGCCATAATCTTGATAAGACTGTAATTGCACTCACATGAAACGCCGCGGGCTTTTCTCCCCTTGTATTTAATTACATTGACACCTCATTGTTTTTACATTAATGTTCAATTCAATTGAAGTAAAAGTACAAGGACTAGGATATGGGATGTTTTGTGATTTTACAAGAGATGTCACAATGGCCATTAATGTCTAATAAGTTTACCTGGGTAACAATGTGTTTAAATTCCTTTGAATATAACTGTCTGATAGTAATGACCCTACCCACACCCCTGAACCAGCACTACTTCCTGTCTGACCTTCCCCACACCCCTGAACCAGCCCTACTTCCTGTCTGACCTTCCCCACACCCCTGAACCAGCCCTACTTCCTGTCTGACCTTCCCCACACCCCTGAACCAGCCCTACTTCCTGTCTGACCCTCCCCACACCCCTGAACCAGCCTTAAAAATAATACCTTCAAGTCCATTCATTTTCTAGGCAAAACCATTAAAATCTCATTTAGACTGGAGAATATGGACTTAAGCACATTGTTTATAGAGGGTATCAGTCTTGTATAGAATAGTGATTTCCACTGTATGCATTGGGCCACGCCCCCTATACCACTGTGTGGGGCCATTGTGATACAATTTCATGGGCCCAAAATCCCTGGCAGCGCATGTGTACACCTGGCATGGCTTTTTCATACTGAATTTTGTTATTATGTTTCTTTGAGGCTTAACAAAGTCCATTCAGCTGAGTGTTTGAAGTCTCCATATTCAAATTCAATCAGTTGGATGCAAGCAGCCAAGTTCGTTACGAAATAGTAAACTAACGGAACATGTTTTAACTATGTTCTGAGAAATGATGTGTCCTCGGTTGAATGCAAGGGTCATTTTTTGCAATCTCCGAAACTAAATCTAATATCTGACGAGAAATCGGCGCACCTCCGTACGCTCCGTTAGGCGTACAGGAGCTACGTTGCGTGGAGATGAGGTCGGTGTAAAGACAGACGTAATGTAAACTCAACTACTAACAATAATAATAACGTAAATGCTCTACCAAATATCTATTTTTTGTTATATGTTATGTAACAATTTAATTATAAATATATTATCTTTCATAAATTAAGCTCATTACATCAATTGACAGCAACAGTTAAGAAATTACTTCCCAAGCGAAGTTCATTTCTTTGACTCTTTGTATTTAGAAGTACTTTAGAATTTAGAACGTTGAAACTTGAAAGGTAGGCTACTCATTTAAAATCTACACAACATCGGTCTATCATTTTCATTTTAAAACGGAAAAGATAAGCACTTACCGGAGGGATCATGCCTCTCTTCTCAGTTGAAGGTAGACGGCTCTGCATCTTCACTAGAAGTGCCTCCATCGCATCCACCTGGAAGAGAGTAAACCGAGTTCATTAATTTAGTGGGAATTCTGAACTCCTTTTTCAATGGAATAACAGAATCTATACGTACAATTATATTATATTATTGTCCCTAGGCAGTATTTTAAAATGTCCTACAATGTCAGTGTATAGAATGTAATGTCATGTCATATGCTGTTCATTTGATTTGAGAATCAGATAACGGAACGGAACTCTTCTGAAACTCTCTATCTGAAGATGCGAATATTTTGTATTTACAGTAACTTAACCAATAATGAAAATAGACCTACGGGGATTTAGATGGCTTTTTTATTTTTTGTAAGCTTACCTCTAGCCTAATAAAAAAATGTCAGCTGGAAAAGCATGGGCTAAAACATTACTACAAGTAACACCCTATTTGGAACTTACGAGTTCTCTCTCCGTGGCCGCAGCGGAGTTCTGCACTCCAAAGTCCTCTGCGGAAACTTCCTGCGACGCCTGCCCTCTGCACATGACGCATAGCAGGCCGACGCACAGCAATCCGAGGAGCACTCCTGAGCTCTCCATGGTTCTGATGCAGTACGTCGTCAATAGTGTGGCGTTCACGGAAGAGCGCACAAGGGATCCGAGTGGATGGTCGAATGTCTAGTGTGCGTAACAGCTAACAGACGGAGACATCTACGTTTATACTAGCGAGTAGCCCCGCCCGTGAGATCATTTAGTTGACTGCGAGAGCCCAATGAGGCCTCTAAGGCATTTCAATGGGTTGAAGGATGACTTTTGTGTGATTTCAACAGGTGGGGGCATATCCTACACATTGCAGTTGCATAAAGTGCAAGTAAGCAGGGCGGTCGGGTGGCGGGGAATGGTGGATATGATTCACGGGGCCCATGGCTTGGAGGGGCCCATTAATGTGTGGGTTTTCATTTGTCTATAGTAATTATTTGTCAATCAAATCGATATTTCAAACCAAAATAATACACTTGTGACTTGCAGATAAAGAATTGCGGAAAAACGTTTTCTAAATTAAATCGTTAGTCATCCGTAGCCCCAACACCCCCCCCCCCCCCACCCCTCGTCATTCTAATAAATGATCTGCTTCAACTTCACGATCCTAATTCCTAAGTATTTTGCAATGCGACTCGGTGTGCCTGAATGTCGTGACAACACATAAATCAAGTACAAAAAAAGAAAAGAGACAAATGATAGAGAAAACAGAGGCAATGTGAGGGGGGGGGGGGGCGATCGATGGAAGTGTAATTTATCTTGTTACATGCGATAATTTTGGTTAAAATTACAAATTTTTTATCATATTAACTTACTTTTATTTCAATGTTGACTTTAACTGAGTTAAAACCCAATTAAATCTTCCAATCACTACGGTTCATTACATAACCACCCAAGGTCGCTGTCTACATCAACAAACTCAATAAATAATATTATTAAGATCTATATCTTTGAACTCTTTGACTTACATCATAAACAATTACACAGAACATATTGTAAATACTTAATACAATACAGAGCAAAAACAAAAGGCTGACACAATTTGCATTTATCCTGGGGTCAGTAGCAAGTTTAATTGTCTGCAGTGGTTTTCCCTACCATTTTTAGACTAGGCAGAAGGAAGGGAATAGTTTCTCGGTGACATACATATACACACACATGTGGCCCGTGCGCACACTCTCACAAAAAATGTAAACGCAAAACCAATCTGTTCTGGTCCATTCATCTTCCATTGATTCCCCAGGATAAATGTGTGTGGTATCATATGATAGGATACTCCAGAGCAATGTCCCAAACTCAATAAGGTTGAACCGTGTTCTACTGTAGCCTGGCTGGAGTGATGAAATGTAAAAAACGTTAGACTCAGCAAAATCATGTAGATGCAGAAAGTAAACAGCATAGCCGGTCAATTTCTACAATTATATTAAACCATGATGCACACTTTGCTTCTGTTTGGAGCCTTTGGCTACATATAATGCTGCATGGCAACCGTACCAAAGATAGTGAGCGAGATAGCCCACTGCATGTCTAAAACTGAAGTATCGGGGCATATCTTCTGCAGTTGGTTGGCGTAAATTGCTTTTTAGAAAATGTAGAAAACACATTGTGCCAAAGCTTAGCATACAACTCTCCCACCCATTCAGAAACACAAGCATCCTACAACACCAAATCAAAGTTAAAATCTCCGAAGTAATCTTTCCAAGCTGGCCCATTTAATTCATCATCTAGTTCAACCAGTTCCAAGTGCCCACAATTAGCCTCCAGAAAACCCTCAAAGAACAAACATCTAATGCACAGAAGAGTTAGAAAATGTGTTTTAAAACATGGAGTGTGAAACTAAATCCTTAAAACACTTTTTATTTAGTAGGAAAACAAACCCTCCAACTAAAGAAACAAAACATACCTTTGAAAGGTCTGAGTTTTTTTTCCAGAGGCAGGAGTGCGTCACAGATTCCTGCAGTCTGGGATGAGACTAAAAACTACAGTATCTTGCTTGAATTTTTTTTAGTGCTTTTGTCATTGTTTTTGGTTTAGGTCACTTGCTCCAATTCCATACAATGCTTATGTAAAAGTGTCCAATCCCATATTTTATTAACTTCCTCAATTCAGCACCAACTGTACATCCTATAGTAGTCAAGCTTCAAGAAGATTAGTTAACGATGCCTTACTCAAGGTATTATCTGAAGCTGAGCAGAATTTGCGTAGTCTGGTTTTAAATGACCACATTCAAATTCAGTTCTGCCAAACTGCCCCAATACTGTAGGTTCAGTAAAGTTTGAAAGCTGCTTTTAAGGCTGATGTTTTATAACCATTCAATTTTGGGTTGGATTCAACTAGTTTTAAGAAGTTTAAACATGTTTGCTATTTTATTCATAACTTATAACTTATTGAGGTATTTAAATTGCTTTCAGAATTTTAACAGACTTTTATGCCTTTGTGTTATGACTATGTAACACGTACCAATCTTTAAGACTGCTGCTTTTCTCCTGCTTCTATTTAATTTAATGTATCTATTCTTTATTTATAACCTGTCAAACAACAAGCAAAACGAAGTGCTTAACCGTCAGAAACAGACACCATGAGGGTGGCATGAGGGCCTTTGTGATCTAGTGAGACCTGTGCTCAGAGCCCATCACCATGCAGCCTGAACACCAGAAACATGCGACAGAGTCCGGAGACGCCTGCAACATCATCCATCATGTCCGGTTTGGCGGTGGGTCAGTGATGGTCTGGGGAGGCATATCCTTGGAAGTCGCCAAAACCTCCACATGCTAGCCAACCCTGACTACCGTTAGGTCCCAGGATAAAATCCCCAGGCCCATCGTCAGACCTTATGCTGGTGCAGTAGGCCCTGGATGTGTAGAAGGTTCCTAGATGATGAAGGCTTTGATACTATCGACTGGCTCTCACATTCCACAGACCTGAAACCAATTGTTAACCTATGGGACGTTATGTATAGGTGCATCTGACTTTGCCATATAGCGCCAGAGACTGTCCAGGAGCTCACTGATGGTCTGGGAG
The DNA here is from genome assembly GCA_016801125.1 of Novumbra hubbsi. NCBI lineage: Eukaryota > Metazoa > Chordata > Actinopteri > Esociformes > Umbridae > Novumbra > Novumbra hubbsi. Next base: position 17,026 of record JACXGK010003666.1, read on the forward strand.
GAGATCCCCAGAACACTATGACTCCTTTGTCTCATCAGGAGCATGCGCAGACATTGTCGGAAGGGCATACTGGCATGTGGGGGCCATACACACTGCTGAGTCACAAGTTGCCAGTGATGAAATTCACGCAAGTTGAAACACACTGTGACTTCAAATATTTTGTTTATTTTAGATGTGATTCCGAATCCAGCCCTCAAAGGGTGTTTGACTTTGGCTTATGTTATGTCATTTTGTACTCAAAGAATTGCACAATGTACTGTAAATATATTGATCTTTAATACATATCGTTCATTGAGACCTGATGTGTGATTTAGGTGTTCCCTTGATTTTTTGAGCACCGTAGTTAATCAAATGTTCTTGTGTGGAGACCACTTCTCGGTTTGAATTGTAGTATGTCCGTTGTGCGCGGCAGAGGGCGCTGCGCCTACAGTTTTGCAAAGAGGCTGACGGTAAGTGTTTCCTGGAACGTATACTTTAGGATTTAGGAAGGAACACATACACACACCCTGATGACATCAGTGAAGTTTGAAGAAGTAAAAAAGTCTCTGCTCGCAAACCGTGCTGTGGAGCAAGAAGGAGGCGGAAACGCCTTCCCGACTTTTTCATAGTAGATAGCCCGCAAAGAGAACGAAGCGAAACAGTAGTAGGCTATCATCTCAAATTGATTATACCTACCTAAAGAAGCCCTGGAGTAAGGATTATAAATATAATTCAGAGAAGATGTCAACCTCAGACGAGGCAGACGGGCTTTGGCCGAGATATGGGTGTAAGTAACCTTTCTGAAAAAGTTTGCTGCGCGCTCACCTTGATTTGCCAAGTTGTCTGAGCTAGAGAAGAGTCTTGTAGGCCTACGTCGGTTTGCATTAGTAAACTCGGGCTATTCGTTTATTTGAAACATCCAAATTGTATGTGAAATGCTTTTTTTTATAGGCCAATACATATATGTTTGACTTTGGTTTGACTTTTGACAGCGTGGTAGGGTCTGACTTCCGCGTTTTACATTTCAAAATTGAAAATGCATGTAACTACATTGAATCGAGATAGCGTGCTTTGCACTTAACCATATTTGCGTTTCACATTAAAAAAAAACTTTGTCATAAAGAATTGAATATGTCAAGATCAAACATCACTAGCTTACCTGGTCCATTAACTAATATACATGGATTTATATTGTAGTCATAAAGGCACATCATTCATTCGCTACGATCATCAATTGCATGTGTATTTCGTAATAAATTGATCAACCAATGTTTGAGCAAAAATATATAATACGTTTTATTATAAATATTTGTAATCATTTTGAACTAATAGGGTTTGGGGATAACCCTATATCCGTCTGTTCACTATGTGGGAACCGCTGGACTTGGCGTTACTGGACTGATAATTGTATTTAATAGCCTACTGCCACTCCATATAACGATTATATTTTAATTGGTTGAAAATAATTCACCTCATCGTAGAACATAAATTAAAACTCAAGAAAATACATTTTAATTCTAATGGCCATGTAGATTTTATTATATTTATTTTGTGGGGTTACGAATTTAGCGGCCCGTGACCAGAAGGAACTTGACACAATGGCCTTTGTAATTCGGGCGCTCTGGTAACCTTTTTAATAGCCCAGTCCTGATAAAAAAAATCGTCCGACAACGTTATCGTTCAGGCTGGTAGATGTTTGCCTATCCGGTCCCATGCCTATCCCTTCTTAGCATACATTGCGGATAATTGCAATCTCTGCAAATGCATTTCCCTATTTACTGGAGCATACGAAGTGAATGAAAAGCCATTTTCTCAGAAATGACTAATGTAAACGGATGTTTGGACAATGTTGGTGTGGGCTAGCCAACATATACCGACTGTATTTGATGTCATATTAGCAAACACTTTAATCATTTTAAGATGATTTTGGCGATGAACGGTGGAATATGCCAGATTAATGCTGGGATGGTGTATACCAGGCTTCAGGCCAAGTAATACAAACTGACTTGGAAGAGTAGACATACACTGGGAAGGTTCAACATGACAGCTGCACTGAATATGCCTGAGAATTAGTTTACGCTGTGTTTTTCAAGTTATTACAGAAGTGCTAAAAACTTCTAGTTTTGGATATAGTTTGTCATACCGCTTCTCGTGGGAAATGATAGATGTTTCACTGTGAAGTTGTAGCCAATTGTTTGCATGGTTTTTTGATGTTCCCGATGTGTGTCCATTTGTGTATGGATGTTGTGTGTCTTGTCTGTGTTTACTATACAAACACCAGCGGGCCCCTGACTCGACTGTTTCGTTTAATCATGAGCTCGGCTGTTATTAGGAGTTTGTATTCAGGCTGTTTGCGTTGGTTTCCAGCTGTTCTGGACGGCGTGGAGCGTCTCACGGCGGAAGAGATGGACGAGAGGAGGCAGCAAAACATGGCCTATGAGTACCTCTGTCATCTGGAGGAGGCCAAACGGTAAGAACGCACGTGTGTGTGTGTGTGTGTGCGCGCACGCTCATTTCTTCATTAAGCACGGTGAATCCCTGGGACGGGCATGAGGGGTTGCTGATAACAGAATCTCTTCACTGTCTTGGAATGAGTGATCTTCTGCCTTGCAACACATTGCCCTCCTTGACCCTGCTTTGGAAGGCATTGCCCTTCTTGATAATGCTAGACGTTTGGGCTGTGTTAAAATGGGGCATTTCAAGTCTACCGTGTCTTCCCAACGGTAGAATGTGACCAATGGGTGTCTTGGTTGGCCACGTTATTTTATTCAATACCAGGTCCAATCAGCATGAGGATTCTGGATTGAGAAAAAAAATAAAATCACTCCTGGGGTGAATTTGTGCAATTTTTTTGTTAACCCTTGCCATATACTATAAATGTAGGGCCTATTTTTTTTGTGGGTTTTACAACTGCTTTGGGATATCAAGGCCTGACATTTACACAGATGTGGTCTCTCGCTCGCACGCACGCAGGCACGCACGCACACTCACACTCACACACTCCTAGGTCCCCCAGTGGACTTAACTTAAACACGAAGAAGAGGAAGGCGTAAATAAGACAGGAAGTGACTCAGTCCCTGTTGAGCTCAATATCTCCTGCTGTTGCCACAGAAACCCCTTTGTAGTCATAACAACGGGTTCCGGTGTCAGTGTTTGCGCCTTTCAGAATGTATTTTAGATGAAACAGTGCTGTGTATGTTTACCTGCTGCAATGCCATGGGCTATTGACTCCTCTCATCTCCTGCCACCCATCGTAATCTCCTCCGGCTCCTCTCTGTAGTGGGCTTCAGAGCGGTTTTGGTTGTTCTCTAAACATAATCTAAAACCGTTTTATAGCAGAGTAGAGCTTTACGTCTTGGTTTGCCTGGGCCTCGTGCTGTGTGGACCCTATGGTATTTTTAGAAGTTCAGTTATTACTGACTGCTTAACCAAACCCCATAGCGATGATTGTGTGGTAATTGTGAATTACCTTTTTTGCAAGAGGAATCTTTATGGTGGATTTGACCCCAGTTGGATTTAGTGCCTGGCCCACTCTGTTCTAATGAGTCCTGCATGGCTTGTGCAGAACCAGCCTGGAGTAACAGTTGTGTAGGGTTGGTTTTGGGACTAGTCTATTTGGCTGTTAAGCTGGGCAAGCTCAATCAAGTTCAGAGAAAGAATAAAAAAAAAAAGATATACGGATACATTTAAACTAGCGTGTGGTATGGATACAAACTCCGTAAGAAAGCTGATCTAGGATTTAATTGAATTCATCGATCTACAAGCCCAAACTGATCTAAACTCCTACTCAATGTAGTGAACTACTTTTGACCATGGTCTATAGAGATTTGATAAAACGTTGTACAATAATAGGGGGCTTTTTCAGGACACAGAGAAAGTGTCAGGTATATCAAGGGTCAGTTAGGTGACGGATATTCGACTGTGAACTCCTCCTCCACAATAATTCTGGAGGCATGACATATTTTGCTCAGATGTCATGCAGGATGCCAGAAATCTTTACTCACACAAGTGATATTTGTCTTTCGCTTGGCTCATATTACTCGACGGAGATGAGCGTACTGGTGTATTTATACTTTTCAATCTTTAGCAGTTGACAACCACGTGAGTGTATTTTCTTTATGATCTGGCCTTTTTTAAGTCTCTGTGGGAATGCAGTCAGACACGTTTCCTGTTTTGCCCTTCATTCATGTGACTGAGCTTTCCCTGCCTCCCCTTCACTCTAATAAAACCGTGCATCTGGACAGAGTGGTTCGCAGTAAGCTGCTGTGGGTGATGCTTCACCAGAAACAAAAAGTCACGCATAACAAGCCAGCATCAAGAATAACCAAATTAGTGCTTCCTCTGTCATCTTAAGCCTGTAAGCCGGGCCCTGTGAGCTGACATCCGACGATGTTAATTACTTTAACTGTGTCCCTGTGACAGTGACAATGCGTGGGAATGTAGTAGACGAGGCCCAGTTTGCCTGTATGCCTGTATGCGTGTGTGTCCTCTCCGTTCTGCCCACCATACCAGCAGTAATAGCAGAGCTGAACGTTTAAATGCTAGGCTTGGCTACGCAGTAGCTTGGGCTCTCCGCTGGGAGCCATACACCTTAGGATATAGGGTGGATCAAGGTTGAGCCTGAGTATTAAAGTGAGGCCCACTACGTCTCTGAGCGCTGCCGTGTAGCACGTCACATCCCCTCTCCCCTCCAGCACGTTAACTCCCTTAGGAACGGTGTTCTCCCTTCGGAACGGTCGGAACCCAGAAAGGGCTAGATTACATTCTGGCCTTACGTTCCGCTTGCATGACCGGCGTCCTGCTGCTCAGTTAGATGTGCCAGTTCTGGGTGAAAGGGCGGTGTGCTTTGCCCACAGTTGTGTTTTCTACTGCTGGGTTGGTTTTCAGCCTGTCAGTGTGTACAATCCTGTGGCATTTTCAATCCGGGTTCTTGTTGGTGCTTTCAGCTACTGTTTTTAGGTGGCGCTGTATGGATGTTTGAGGTACGGTATGTAGAGGACTGTATGGATGTTTGAGGTACGGTATGTAGAGGACTGTATGGATGTTTGAGCTACGGTATGTTGAGGACTGTATGGATGTTTGAGCTACGGTATGTTGAGGACTGTATGGATGTTTGAGCTACGGTATGTAGAGGACTGTGTGGATGTTTGAGCTACGGTATGTAGAGGACTGTGTGGATGTTTGAGCTACGGTATGTAGAGGACTGTGTGGATGTTTGAGTTACGGTATGTAGAGGACTGTGTGGATGTTTGAGTTACTGTATGTAGAGGACTGTGTGGATGTTTGAGGTACGGTATGTAGAGGACTGTAAAGGCAGATGTTGTTTCACCAGAGGGAGAGAAGACCTGCGTTGGGAGGCGACGTCCTTCTCCCTCCTGCCCTCTCACTGTCATGTCCTCCCACTCGGCTCTCTGGACAGTACGATTCTGTTGCTTTAAGGAACCCTAGCCGTCGACATAACGAAAGTATTGCTGTCACACCCTGCATCTACGCCTTCTTTAGTGGTAGGGTAATTCTGTGGCTCTCCCTCCCTTCCTCCTTTTCAATTCCCCCTTCGCGTTCCCTCTGTACAGAATTGGATTAATTGCTTAAGGGAACTCCGGATGTCCATGTTTCTAATTTGATTACCTGTGTTTTCCAACACTTTGCTGCGTTAGACCAACAGTCAACAGGAGACTGAACTGTTGAACGCAGTAAATGTACTAATGTTTCTCCTTGTTATGAAGGAGGTCAACAGAGCTAAGTGTTCGGTGCTGTCTTACACACTGTTAAAAGCCGGCCTGTATGTTTACATTACACCAAGCGGAAGAAAGCAGTACTTAGAATACTCTCTTAAACTCATTATCTTCATAATGTTTCGCCAATCGCTCATTAGCCATTGCATGTTCCTCTTTAGAGGCCATTTTCAAGTGATTTCCTGTTTCAGTCATTTCCAGGCATACTGGAGTTCAGCAGCCACATGGAGGATTATGTAATAATTGTTTTACTGTTTCAAATGGCAGAGAAGCAAGTAGCCCAGGTAATATAGTAATATTACTTCTCTCCCCCTCCCCATTTCTTTAGAAATTAGGCTGAAACCTAGACAAATCGAAACAGGTCTCATTTCGTGGTGGCATCACGATTACATCTGCCCAGGTGCTTTGTGATTGTGCATGGACATTCCGTATAATGAGGCCTTTCATAATATTTGAAATATTTGCAGTACCTGCATTTCACTGATCATGAGGGTTACATTCTTCAGTTTGCCTGTTGCTTACTTCTTTTTTTTTTCTTCTTCATGAAGCCACAATGCAGCTGATTAAGTCAGTCACATGTTTCCAAAGAGCAAACAACGCAACCAGAAGCTTTTTGAGGTGACAATCCACAGCAGTGTTGCTCAAGGCGCTCAAGCACTATAAATTAACATTAATCGCGATTAATCACAATTTTTGCGTGTGGTAGAATCATTAAAATAAGGCAATAAACACAATGAAGTATATTTTAAATAGAACATATAATCACATCTTGTGAACTGTAAACACAACTACAGAGTAGTCATTCCCATCCATTATATGCAGCACTTGCAGACTTTCATTCCCATCAATTAACCCTGAGCCCTGAACACTCACAGACTTAATTTACATCACCTGGTAAATGATTGAGTGCAAGAGGCTCCAAATGCTCTAACACAGTTCTGGCAATATACACTATTACCACGTTTGAATCCATTTTTTCTTACGATTTGAATTTCATATTTGCATAAAACAAAATATTTGTTCTTAGACTTGCTTTTATTCTTTGAGTTTAAAAAAATATTTCTGTTATGTTTTTATCTTCTTACGTTCAAGACATCTGAGCTCAATTTGCTCAGTTCCATAGAGCTACAGTGTGCAACTGTAACGTGACAAAAATGAACAACTTTACAGAAGACCCAGTCAAACTATCTGTCTTTCCTGTAGCCAGCCTACTGTAATTTATAGTTTTAATAGATGCTTTAAGAGTTCTACATCTGGAATATGATTACCGTTTGCAGTAGTGGACGTGTTGAAGAGGCGTCAACACTGAGTTTAATGTGGGGCAGGAACTATATGAGAGCGTTTTCTGCATAAAGGTGGATAAGGAAGTCTTCACAAGCAAGTGCTACATTATTGATGTATTGAGATAATAAGGTTTGCCTAAGAAAATGTAACCCTAAGGAACACCCATTGGGACTGCCAGTGGGAATGGCAATAGACCCTCATATTTTACACATTGTATATAACCTCAAGTGGTATTATTACCAGCCTATGTATCTTATGCAACCTATGAACCTAAGGTCTTTGAGTCTAAAAATGAGGACAAGTTGATCGATAGAGTCAAAGGCTTTGGCTAGGTCAATAAAAACGTGCCTATATTGCAGAAAGATAGTTTCAGTGTTTGAGCTACACCCTTGCCATAATATCTGTTCATTTACTAGACTTATGGCCTGTGACAGTTTTGGTCTAGATTGTTGCCTGCTTTGAAGAGAGGAATGACTAGATGGATTCTAGATAATTTAGATCAATCTAGATCAGGGGTGGGCAAATATTTTGGCTCGGGGGCCACATCAGGATTTTGAAATGAAATAGAGGGCCACATTTGTTTTTGTTATTTGTTAATCATAATTGATTTGGAGGCCAGAAAAGGGCATTCCGTGGGCCGGATGGGACAGCCTCGCGGGCCTCATTTGGCCCTCGGGCCGTAGTTTGCCCACCCCTGATCTAGATGGATTCTAGACAATTCTAGTGCGAGGTTGATGGGGACTGCAATAATTGAGGGAGATGGCTTTGAAACATAAGGCTCCAGGTCATCCCATCTGCAAATTTAAGGATCTTAATGTAGATGTAAGAAGTACCGCAGAAGATCTGGAAGAAATCTCTACATGGGTGCCAGGTTCCCATTTGTTGACAGAAGTCTGTGCTTCTGTAGACCCTTAATAGAAATTCCGCATTTTAGGATTCACATTTGCATGCTATTAATTCACACATGCAAATTCTTTATTACAATGCATATATTCTACAAAATGCCAATGTCAATTAATGTCAATTTGTGAGTGAAACCTAGTTGTTTGGCCGAAAGACTAATCAAGGTCTGGAATCTTGGTTAAACCACATTTCCAGGCCAACCAAATGTTATAAATGTGCCAAATGAAGTAATTTGCTCCAGGGCACCGACTATGCATTTGGTTTGCTACGGTGCTAGCGTGTAATGTCATGCTTTTTGGTTACTGCAGAGATAGATCCCTGCTGACATTTGTGTGCTGCAAGTTGAGTAGCCTTCTGAGGTAGTTATATAACTTCAAGCTGAGTCACTGTGTAACCCATAATGTCGTCCCCCCCTCCCACAAACGAACAGACTTGGAGCAATATGTTTGAACAATCACCTAACTACCAATTTCAAGTCCGGCACTTAAATCATCTTGGACATCTCAAGATTTTGATTTGACCTACTTTCAGAATTCCCAGTTGGTTTAAAACTATTTGTAATGACAGGTTCTAACTGAGAATGTAGACCTTGCAAGAGAGAGTGTTTATCTGAGCGGGGTTCTGATGAACTGGATAACTGTGGCTGTGGTTTCATGTTACTAAGTGGGGGCTTCTTAAACTAGCTCATCAGGAAAACTGGAACTGGGAGACTGTCTCTTAGTCGGGAGCTTCTTCAACAGGCTGAGCTTTGCCTGGTCACCACTCACCTCTTCCCTAAGAAGAGGTGAGCTATCTCATACAAACATTTGTTGCCTTTTGGAAATGATGGGCAGTTAGGCAGGGGGCCGTTTGCCTTCTCTGTGGTCTGACTGAACGGAAGTAAAGACTTTGTCTCTTTGTGAAATCATCTGGACTGTTTGTGGGTGTGAGCATGTGTTTATGCAGGGATTTGAATTTGTGGATAACGTGTGATGTCTGTTGGCGTTGAACGGGTTATTCTGACTAGAGCTGTTTAGATACCTTCACTGTGGCATGGGTTCATAGACGAGACCTTTCATCGGTTTCTCAGTTACCGGATCAATGCCCCATGGGTGTTGGTCTCTTTGCCGGCTGTCCAATGAACAGTTGCTGTGGATCAGATGTGTGGTGAGTATCTGACTAGGAGAGGTCAGTCAGGGCAGAAGGATTCCAGCGTTCCAGCAAAGCATGTAATGGGCTGTGTCTATCTTGGTGAGAGAGGGAGGGTTTGTATAGGCCAACTGAAGTAGAAGTGAGTGGAAGAGACTAGTTTGGGTTACTCACTTTCAAGTGACGTACACAACAATTTGAATAATTACCCCTCCTGTTTGTCGTCAAAATACAGAGCCATTAGAGGGGAACATTGTTCGTTCCTTAAGCTTTTGATTCAGCAAGGTTTTGTGTGGGTTCAAGAACTGCCCAAGCAACCGGATAGACCTTCAGACCTTCATTTGACATGGTGGAGAAAAGGCAAAGGGCACTGGAAACTGTTTGTCTGATCAATGTGAGTGTGTAGTTTACATGACTATGGCAGTGAGGGAACCCTTCCCCCAAGGTCTGTCACAATTTCATACCCTTCGTGAGCCAGCTGATATTTTGTAAGTGAATAGACCTTGAAGATAACCATGATCAATCAGAGCTGATTAAGACTGTTGTTTTTTTCGGGTATCAGATCTTACCCATTTAGGCCAATGATGCCATTTAGCTAGGAGACAATGGAGGATGCAGTTCTAAAGTCCATGGCCTGATCATACAGCTATCATCCAGCTTGTTTGGAACCAGGAAGTGATACAGGAAGTGGACATGTGTGTGTGTGTGTGTGTGCGCGCATGTGTGTGTGTGGTCTGCAACTCAGGGACAGGAAGGTTAAGGGAGAATTTCCGGTGGGGTTCCTTACTGCTACAGCTGCAGACTGTATCAATCTCATGCTTCCAGCCGGGGTTGTGTCAAGAGGTAGCGCTGTCCTATGACGGCTCTCACTGTTGATCAGAACAGCACTTCAAAACAAGCATCAGAAAGAAACAGCAATGCTAGTTTTCCAGTGAGGTTCCAGCAACTTTAGGGAATGCCTAGCAGGCCAGTGCAATGCTGCTCTTTTTGTTGGGTGAAAAAGGGGTGTGGCAGTGAGCTGTCTGGGTTACATGCTAGCCAGCAGTACCACAGTGTCCCATAGAGGGCAGTGCCCTGCTGTCACATTTATGGCAGTATAGGACAGGAAGCCTCAGACAGTCCTGAGGTCATTGGTCAATCTAATAGGAAGAGCCTGTTACCTTCCCACTGTCTATTCAGGAAGAAAATATTACACTTGTTTGTATTCAATATTACTTCAATTTTCCAAAGTGTTAGGAAGAAATAATTAAATGACACTGCCCTTATTGCGTGGTCTTATTTAACAATGAACAATTCTATAACGACGTACTGGTCCAAAACATCTCTATTATCCCTTTGCATTCCTCACAACATTGTCAGGCTTGAGGTCATTAGTTACACTCAGACATTGCTTGTGGGACATCTTCATGTCTTGAATTCTCCTGCGCTTGGAATTCAGTTGACATTCTGTACATTTGCAGTGCCTACATTCACAGTGACCGTGCATGGGTCTGTCACTCTGGATTGGAGGGTGTGTCTATGTTTGTTCTAGGCTGTTGGCCCAGAGCTGAGCTGGGTGTGTCGCCCTGATAAAATACCTATTAGAATGGCACCTTTTAAGGAGTCTTTCACTACGGAGCAGTGGAAACGGTGGGGTGGGGAGGTTTGTTCCTCTGCACACACCACTGCCTGCTGCGGGCTGAATAAGGGACATGTGTCTGGAGACCCAGAGTCATGACTTCCTGAGGGGAGTTTTTTTTTCAGCTGGACGGGTTGGGTTTGTTGGCCTGCTGTGTATGTCTTATACTGGATATTGTTTTCAGTTAGCTGACTATCAAGGCCTTGGGCAAAGGTGCCAGAGTGGGTGTGGACGTTTTACTAGAAATGAGAAGTACCTAAATAGTTTGGCTTTCTTCAAATCTTGTTGCCATTGTTGAACATGTACTTAAGTAGCCCCAGTGTTGTTGCAGAAATAGATACTGAGATGTCCTACCTACTTGTTGGCTTATTGGACTAGCCGTGGCAAGGGTGTGGCTAACAGTTGCATGGTAACTTATTGGGAAGGTTTCCCAGTGGGAGGTGTCAAAAGGTCACCTAGCTTAGGAGCCTTTTCACAGGCCCACTATGATGCGTCAGTATCCAAGTGCCCTTTGCCAGGGTGTGAGAATGGCACTGTGCCGGCATGTTTATAGTCGTCAGATATAGTAGCTTTCTCCTTTTTGTAACAAGTGTCTGGTTGCTTGGCAGTCTGGCTTTACAGACACAACATGGTTCCTCAGTGATCCGCACTTCTACCGACACACTGCAGGAATGTGACTTTCGGCCTGACCTCAGGAGAATGAAGTTAAAGAGGAATGATGAAAGATATGTGGAGAGGTTATGGTGGAACATGTTTGGGTTTTCATGATAGATATGTGTAGATGTCTTCTAATTGGATGAGTACGAATTCACAATGACACCTTTTTTCCTTTCTTGCATGCTCAATCTTCAGTTATCAAGAAGAAACTGGGTGGAGGGACTCTGTCCTTCGTCTGTGTCTGTTGACACTCATGATTCAGAGCCATGAAGAAATAGTTTTAAGGAGTTGGTTAATAAGGGACTACTGGTAACAATCGACAATGATTTAGCTGTATGATGTTTTCCCCTCCATAACTAATACCATCAGTGCCATTTAATCTCCTGTTACTCTCCATCTGCCCGGGGCTCTGAGGTAATAGCTGACACCGGCAATAACAAGGTCAGCCGTTCCGCTCTCCAGTGGTCACAGCACACAAGCAGTACATATCATTTTGCATCCAGAAGACGTCCGTCTGAGAATGAGACGGGCTGTGTTCCTCCCTCTTCATCTCACCCGGGTGCTTCTCCACTCGGCACTACCCTCTGTGTGTATCCATGTGGTTTGACAATTACTGTTATTTGTGCCTGTGTGTGTTCTCATCACGTCTGTGTTCTTGAAGGTGGATGGAGGCGTGTCTAGATGAGGAGCTCCCGCCCACCACCGAGCTGGAGGAGGGGCTTAGGAATGGGGTGTATCTGGCCAAGCTGGGCAACTTCTTCGCCCCGCATACGGTCTCCATCAAGAAGATCTACGATCGAGAGCAGACCCGCTACAAGGTGAGAACTGGGGAAAGGCACCGCACCGCACACACACACACACAGACAAACAACCTTAGTAGTAAGGTAAATCTGTTTTTATTTCCCTACAGGCCACCGGACTTCATTTCCGACACACGGACAATGTCATCCAGTGGCTCAACGCCATGACTGAGAAGGGCCTGCCCAAGGTCTGTGATGGGCTCAATACTCACACAGCAGTCAGTCAGTGTGTCCTTAATATCTGGTTCAGGGAGGCAGATTCACTCTGCTTGTCCCGGGATGCCAAAGCCCCAGGTCATGTTTAGTAGGAACCAACAAAGACATTCAGAAGGCAACGGATGAGGTCAAATATTGTGACAATGATTCCTTAGCATCCTGATTCCTTAGTGCCTAATAAATGTCTGTCTGTCTTCAGATCTTCTATCCAGAGACGACGGACATCTATGACAGGAAGAACATGCCACGCTGTATCTACTGCATACATGCTCTCAGGTACACAGAGACCAGTACCCTACAAACACACGTGCCACACGCACATTCGTACACAACACAGGATCACGTGGAATGTAAATCCACTATTCTACATTCTGCTTATTTGGTCTTGGATTCACTCATTTCCAATGAACGCTTGTCAAGTGCACCCTGATCTGCGTCTCAGTTTTTGTTCAACATGTAGTTCAACATGGAGTTCAACACTGTTGCCTAACCCCTGTATTGAAGTAGTGCATTAGAATCACAATGGGCGATGTGTCATATTTTGTCTCACTGAAGTATTGTCAATGTTATGTTAACACAATGTTATTCAACACGACCACTTGTCAAATGGAAACGATACGGCATTTCTGCATGTGTTTGTGTTGAGAACTAGGTTAGAGAATATTAACTTAGCCACAACCACCACCATTCACCCATCTGCTCTAAGCCTAATGATTGTAACGTTTGTTATAAAGGTCACAGGCAATGAGTCATTAAGGGAAACGTGTGTTTGTTATCCCGGTCCTGTTGTAACTCTCCTCTTTTCTTTTCCCACTCTCTTCCGTCATCTCTTCAACAATCTGCCCCCCCCCCCGTCATCCTCTCCTTCCTTCCACAGTTTGTACCTCTTTAAACTGGGGCTTGCGCCTCAGATCCAGGATTTGTACGGCAAGGTGGACTTCACAGGTGAGTGTCTCTCTGTCCCCTGACCACAGTGGTAATGCCGTTTGTGTGCGGTTTGTTTTAGTCAGGCAACGCAACGGACTCCTCTTCAGTATCCGCTAACTCAGATGCATCACCTATGTCACCATTACGCAGTTGTGTGACTCAACCCCAGGGATCCCATAACCAAACATGCATCCGGTCTGTGTTGTCATGTAATTAATTCAGAGTAGTTGTTTTGGGCACAGGTATCTGCTAAGTTCCCTGTGGCTGTTGTGTATTTGCTAACTTCCTTGAGCTCCAGTTCTGAACAGGGGTTTCAGCGGGCGGCTATGTGAAAGCCATTAGTGATTGTGTCACGGTTTCCTGTTACTGGTCTTTTCGTTTGACTGTGTCTGCCAAGCTACTGAGCAAAGGGATTTGTTTATCCCACGCAGGCCAGGAACAGTCATCGTCACCTGACTGTGTGCGCTAATCGTTAGCTGACTATCTAGAAGGGTAATGCGTGCGGGGATCAGTGCCTGTCCTTGAAACGGGTAATTGTTGGTTGAAAATGTATTTTGTCTGTGGACTGTCCATGGTTTGGATGGTCTTGCACATCAGTCAGGGTGGTCCAGGGTGTTGCATACATAGTGTACTTACGGATGACAAGCAGAGACCCTCCACTCCAGTGCAACTTCCAATGCAGTTGTTTTAGATTATGTTAAAATGAAGTGTATTGTACCATACTTGAATCAGCCATTGGATCATGTCTTAACAATGGGAGGATCAAAGTCAACTACAGTTGTTATGCAGTTTAAGTAGTTATGGCTTCTTGTTTGTTTTTGCAGCCAATCAAATGGTTATTCAGTATTTACTTCAAAGCTGCAACATTGTCCAGAACTATTGCATGTAATAAACTTGTATTTCAAACATAATGCAAATCTTATACTATAATCTTAATCAATTATTCATGTATTTTATGGCATTGCTGCAGAAATAAACAGTAATAATAAAAACATCTAGCTCTACAGGCTGTTCTCAGCTTACATGTGCCATTGTGTTCTCCATGCTCTATGCTAGCTGGAGAAGAGACTACAGCTCAGGAAACAGACATAGCCTGCTGTCCATGATCACATATTTCTCTCAAGGGCAGGGTAGCCTCAGTGGTTTGTGTTGAACAACTTAATGAAGGGTTGCTGGGTTGAATTCCTGAGCCATCAAGGTCATTTGTCGATCTTCTCTTGAGCTCCCTTCCCTTATTTGCGCCAGGGTTATTGTCAATACCGCCTGATATACAGTGGTGTACACAAAGAATCCTCTTGTATAACCACTGTTGTGTTGGACGTTTGTAGAACAGGACCAATAAAGCCCTTGTTTGTACGTTCTGCACTATGAAGGTTAACAGAACAACCTAGCACTCCACTTCTCTCACCGAAATGCCATTGTTATGACCAAACGATCCTTTCTGCCACTTCTCTATATTCCTCAATCTTACCATTGTTCCAACCTCAGAGGAGGAGATCAACAACATGAAGAGTGAACTGGAGAAGTACGGAATCCAGATGCCGGCCTTCAGCAAGATTGGCGGCATACTGGCCAATGAGCTGTCGGTGGATGAGGCCGCATGTAAGCACTAATCCGACATCACGGGGGCGGGGGGGCTTCAAGGGTCTGTAAGCCAATAGCCGCCCTGGAAGACCGCAGGCGCTCCCTGGCTAACGTTGTCTCCACCCCTCCCGTCTTCCAGTGCATGCGGCAGTGATCGCCATTAATGAGGCCATAGACCAGGGGGTGCCCGAGGGAACCATGGCAGCCATGCAGAACCCTAACGCCATGCTGATCCAGCTGGACGCCGGCTCGGCTCGCCACTACCACGACATGCTGCACAGCGCCAAGTCCAAGAAGGTGGCCAACTCACGCAAACGGGTACGGCTCCGATGGGCAGCGCCGGGTGTTCTGGCGGGTTCTAGAACGCTCCGCTTTGGGTTCTGGTTTGTTTGGTTTTAAGTTGAACCACATGAAATCTCTGTTTGATTCTTTGCCCTGTTTTCATACTTCATACTGTTTTGGAATGGTTTAATATATTCTATAGCATATATTAATAGTTTCTGCACCTAATAAAAGCAAGTATAAACCTAGAATAATACTGCTGACTGCCTGACTTCAGTTTTGTTTAGTATCTTATCTTTTCCAGCAGATATGTTAGTGCCACGCAAGTCCCTGACCATTTTGAGACAAATCCAGTCAAAACAATGCTGAAACATTCCCTCTGTAGCTTGCATCAACAACACAAGCAAGTGTAAAAAGAGCAGCTGAAATGTTTACAGGGCACTGTAGTTAAACTCAAACCATCAGCTTGTAGCTGACTTTCTAAAATGCACTCCAACTACTACTACTACTAATATATCATTCCTATTGAACCCAAACTACATTAGGACTGTACATGGTACCAATGTAGACTCATTTCAAGTACTTTTTACTGAAGTAAACCCTAAGAGCTAGTGCAACAGTCTTCCAGGACTGTGTACACCGCACCGACCTTTGACGGTCTCCATTTGAAGTGTGCCCATATGGTTCTGAACGCGTCCTGATGCTGTTGCCCTGTTCCTCCGGTTGTAGCTGGGGGAGAATGCAGACGCAGAAAGAGATGTGTATGAAGAGCTCCTCACACAGGCGGAGATCCAGGGCAACGTTAACAAGGTCAACTGTGAGTGACTGTCCCCTGCATGTGGATGAGTCCGTGATGATGCACATGATGCCTGCCATGTCATGTTCTTTGTGTTTGTAGTCAATAGACTCTATATCGGCTCTCATTGTTTGGTGTACCGAACCGAGTGACTGTTGCCTCTGGCTGTCACAAGTGGTGTCACTGATCTGGGGTCAGTTTAGCATTTCCTCCTAATAAAGAAGGCTAGTATTGGGGGAGGATAAACTGGTTCTGTATCTGTATCTATTGAAAGAGGCATTCTAATAACTTTTTTCTGGCTCTATCCTTCCCCCACCAGTGACCAACTCCCTGCATGAGGCGGAGCAGGCCCTACAATGCGGTGATGAGGTTCGGATGTATGAGGCACTCCGGTCCCAGGCTTTGGGCCTACGTGCCCTACAGGCCCAGAACAAGGGCTGGTACCTCAAACAGCTGACTGCTGCCCGTGAGGATAAAGAACAGGTAGCTGGAGTTATTCTCTGACCCTTGTGACATGGTGACACTGCGAATACCATTGCTTACAATTCAGTTGTGTTCATTATGGCATTCAGCGTGTTTTGTGAGTTTCTTATTGGTCAATACAAATTATCGCCTTCCTGTTTTCTGTCAGAGTTTTAACGTTTGGGGCTGAACATAGCCCTGGTGGTTAAGTTTCACTTCCCCAACTTTTAGGCGTATGCTTTAGTGTTGAAAATAACACAGAATATTTCACACCCAGTTTACTACCCTCTTTTCTATACTTCCCAGAATTCTCCAGGGGAGGTACTGACAAAGGAGGAGTTGCAAGGGGGAGTAGATACAGCCAATGAGGTAGCAGCAGCCTACCAGAGAAGTAAGTAGTCTCCTTGTCATTGGCTGAGGTTTCCCTGATTTTCAGATCCTGAATCAACTCCTCCCTGTTTCTAACTCAATAAACGTTGTGGAATATTTGAAACCTTAAATCAGAATTGATGGCAATCTGCCCTTCTCTCCACGTGACCATTTGGTGTTCACACTGTCCTCATGACACCTTGGCCTGCCAGATCTTTGCTTTTAACCCTTTTAGTTAGACGCGGCTGTGTGTGTTCTGTTCCATCCAGGGCTGATCCTTTTCCTCCAGGTTGTTAGACAGAAATGAAGGCTGACAGAAAATGAAAACCGAAATGAAGGCTGCTTTGTTCCTTCTGTGTTTTCCACCCTCATTGTAAATAGCTGTTCTTTGTGTTTTAAAGACCTGGTTCCTTTATTGGACCCCTAGCTGATGCAATCTGTTTCCATTAGCATTGCATTGACCCTCGGCTCTAAAGCCTTGCCTGGAGCCTGGAGGTCCTTTGGTTCTGCCTCTGATTCTGTCTTTCTTTCTCTCTCTTTGTCTCTCCCTCTCACTATGTTTCTCTGTCTGTGTGTGTGTGTGTGTGTGTGTGTGTGTGTGTGTGTGTGTGTGTGTGTAGTGTTGCAGGCCGTGGAAAGGATCAACATGGCTGTCAGAGAGGGAGTACCTGAGAACACAGTGGCTGAGCTCATGAATCCTGATGCCCAGCTTCCTGAGGTCTACCCCAGCGCTGCCAATCTCTATCAGAGAGAACTGGCCAGCCTGCAACAGCAGAGCTCAGAGGTGCACACACACACACACACACACACACACATAGTCTTAATATTAGCAAGGTGTTCATGGGTGTTGGAAGTGTTTTGTTTTGATGATTGTGTGTATATATGGTATTGGCAAACATAGACAATGTAGTAAAACAGACTTGCTCCATGGAACTCGCTTTATGAGTTTGTGTTCAGCGTTATACAAATTCTAATGGCTAATAATAGCACGTTTCTACATGTGTTGATTCGTTTCTCTCTCCGGCTGTGTTCACCAAGGGCTCTCTGTCTCACCCGGAGCTGCTTGTTGCTGTGGAGATGCTGTCGTCGGTGGTGCTGATTAATCGGGCGCTGGACGTGGGTGACCGGGCCTCCATGTGGAAACAACTGTCCAGCGCCGTTACCGGGCTCAGTAATGTGGAGGACGAATACGCCCAGAGGTACGGACTGAGACGGGCCTTCCGCTGACACCCGTGTTGTCGGGATCGTGGGAGCGTGGCCCCCGCTAGAGTCACGTTGGGTTTCCTCTACCCGTACCTCAGAGGCCTGACATGCCTGCCGCGCTCATCTCACATGGATGTTTGCGTCTGTGTGGTCTAGGGTGGTCCAGTGAACCGCACCGCGGGTTTGGTTGTGGTTTCATGACACGACGGTCATTTGATGGGCAGTGCAGCGGTGTGTTTTAAACCCTGGCGTTTGTCACAGGTATATGGATGAGTTGACCCGTCTGAAGGCGGTGGCCAGGGAGGAGGGAAATGACTATCTGACCTGGAATGACATCCAGGCCTGTGTTGACCAGGTCAACCTGACCATACATGAGGAGCACGAACGTGAGTGGATCACATTTCAAACACACCTACCTGGCAGGGGATATATTTATACACACACACGCGCGCACACCCGAACTGCACTTCTCAGACTGAACCGCCGAAAGTGATAAAGAGAGCACTGTAATCACAAGGCACGCTCGTCGTCTTGAAGGTCACTTATCGTGTGTTGAATCTACAGGCTGGAACACGGAACTCTTCCTCAATGCTAGACGCCCTTACCATGATGTGGTGGAGAGCTTGTTTCCTATCTGACTCTGAATAGGGTCTACTCATGTTAAAATAGGCCTTTTAACAGGGCCGCATTTGCCTCATAAACATTTGGACTTACTATGTTTTAAGTCCTGAGGTAAAAAACAGAAAGTGAGTTTCTGCCTACAACTGCCGACCCATGGACCGTTGTAGTATGAGATATTGCTGTTTAGGTAGAATCGCTACGTTAAAGATGGTTCAGTGACTGATGCCGATGGGTTTTAAAGGGACTGTTATACAATGTTGCTGTTTTCCCACTGTCCGGGTGGCCTTTTATATTTCTATAACCGGTGGGTTTTGTACGTCACTGTCCTCGTTCTGGTCACGTAATGTCTTGGCGAACCCACTGCCGCGTGTGTCCAGGCATTGTGGCCATCGGTCGGATCAACGAGGCTCTGGACGGCGGCGACCCTCAGAGCACCCTGGAAGCCCTATTGCAGCCTGCTGCCAAGCTAACCGACGTGGACCCGCCCGTGGCCCAGCACTACTTCGACAAACTGCTGGAGGCCCGCCGGGAGAAGGCACATGTAAGGACGTTTAAGCTGCCAGACATGCATCCACTTGCCTTGCATGTAGACACAAGCACACAGGGCAGCTTCAGTGGCAGTTACAATAGGGAGTGGGGGGGGGTGGGGGGTGGGGGGTTATGGAACAAAGCTGCTTGCCTCATGTTACACCCACATCACACGAACACACCGATATTACACGTTGTCCACTGTTTTGTTTTCACTGGGAAAACGCAATGATGTAGGTTGCTCACCTGTGTGTGGGTTTTAGATGTTCCTCCTCTTTTTGTTTGCTTCTTGTCTTGTTTCGCAGCGTAGCTGCTTGATGACGTTTCAGTATCTGTAACCAGGTTGTTTCCGTTGGGCCAAACGGAATGTTTCGCCAGGTTTTCTCTTGGGCATATTTGGGTAGCCCCCTCTGTGTGACTTGTTGATTGATCATATTCACATTCACCCACTACCTGGTTGTGCTTGGTGCCCTTAAGATATATTTAATGATTGAAAAATGCATTAGCCAGTTAGATGAAAATGTAATACCTAATTTAACTCAACCAGAGTAATATAAAAATAACACAGAACAGATTTATAAACACCACATGCAACAGTTTCAGAGAACTGAAGTTCAAGGCAATCATTCAAGTAAAATGAAGGCATTAGTCCATAATGACACCTTGCATAGAGTTGAACAGGCTGTTAATTGTGGCCTGTGGAATGTTGCCCCACTCTTTAGTAGCTGTGTGAAGTTGCTGGATTGTTAGTAACTGTGACATGTACATACTTGTCGATCTAGAGCATCCCAAGCATTTAGAATGGGTGACATGTCTGAGTATGCCGGCTGTGGAAGAACCGGGACATATTCAGCGTTGAGGAGTACAGATCCCTGGGATGTATGTAGCTGTAGTTTGGTCAAGACCCTAATGAAGAATGTGTGTGGTCCTGGGCTGCCATGGTTACATGTACCTGGCTGGTTGTAACGTAATGCCAAGTTCTGTATAAATGATGTTGGAGGTGGGATATGGTTCTCTGGGAACTGCTCTAGAATCTCAGGTGTTTTTATTTCTGTTCAAATGCTGATCATTAAGTTTTGTTACATAGCTATGCATAGTGCAACGCGTTTCAACCTAGGATGGATCTCGTCCAGTCTCTTTGAGAACAAGGTTGAGGAAAGTCTGATTATTTTCAACAGGGCGTCTTAATGTAACATCCAAAAGGGATATTGCCACTGGAAGCGAGGGGATCCTTCCAGCCAATGGGATATTACCCCTCATCAGGCAGCACGCTTAATGTTTCCAGGGGACAGACGTTGTCGTTCACCATTTGTGTTGAGACAGTTTCTCATCAAACCTCTGTTAGTTTGGTGCTGAATACATGTCAAGGTTGGCAGCGTTGGGCAGAAAGCCTTGCCAGCAACATGCAAACACAAGGCACTGTATGCAAACTGCAACACATACTTGTGTTGAATTCGGTGCCTAGCGGGTCTCTAAAGATGTAGTCTCATATTGTCGGAAGCGGGACGGCCCTTTCGATTGGCCCGCTACTATAACAAACATTCATAGTTTCTTTCAATGAAAGTGTCTGCCTATGTTATGGTTAAATATACTTTTTGGCCAGATGCATAAATAGGCTTTCCGATGCCCCAAAGGAGGTTGGGAGTCCCATGTGAGCCAGGGTGTCATCCCCCTCATGACTCCCACCAACCACGTCAGTAATGTCATGACGGGCTCGGCTTCCTGCAGTCTGGGGCCCCTACACCCACACACTCTTTTCCAGTCTCGTCTTGCTCTCCAGATTTGTTTTCTATTTCCAGTCTCGTCTTCGCTCATTCTTCTTTTTTTTTTTTCTTTACCCTTTTGTATTCCCTCATCTCTCCCTTTTCTTTCTTCCTTCCTCCTATTTTCACAACTTGAAGGTCTATTTTAGCCCATTGATTTGTGAAGTGTATAGCGCAGTTGGAGGTCGAACTTGCAATTATGTCTCCTCTGCTAACTGAGATGTGTGCGTTGGGTAACTGGGACGATTAGGTTAGATTAGGCGTACAAGGCGATTCGTGCGCACACACTGTGCATAATGTAATTATCGTTCGGTCTATGCTGCCGTCCCATATGATGTCATTGTTGCAATGCTGTGAAATTCTGTTTCCTGATGAGAAACTAAAAGGCTAAGGAAGCTGTAGAAGACTCAGGTGGGGTCAATGGCAGTGTTAGAGGGTTTGGTTTACCACAGACTACCCTGCTGAGGATGTAGTGACGGTAGATGGAACACTCAGAAGTTCTGTGTTTTGAAAGTGTAGAAATACAGTAGCTATTATTGGGGAAAGCTTTAGCTTATTGCGAGATATCAATGCAATGAAACTTTAGTTATAGAGCATGTTTCTCACAATAGATTGAAGAAAGGCAAAGCAAATGTGGCTAAATTGAGTACACATCCAGAATCAAGAAAATGAATATGGTTGTACAATTGTTCGATGAATGTGATGAATGTGCTATTTACAGAATGTCATCATTGCTAGCCAGATTGCATTGCTTGAATATCACACTAGAAGCATTAACACATCTGTCTCCCAGTCTCTTGCATGTGGAGAAGGACCGAGTCTTCTTGTTGTTGGCCTAACTCCGGGGCTTCTCCAGTCAGTCTCAGGGAAAATGTTTTAATAGTCAACAATCCCTTTGGGCAAACATGGGACTGTGACGTTTGTCGGCCAAGCTCGTTTTCCAACACCACTTTGAGGGTGGGAGGGAGGGGAAAAACGAGAAGGAAGGGAGTGGCGAGGGTCAGAAAAGAAAGCAAGCCATTTCCCTGGCAGTCTTTCTCCCAGGAGGAAATAACAAGCCTGGGTTGCCCCGTCTACATCCTTATAAGGGCACGGCGCTGACCACCGAATCAGAAGGGGGCCTGTTCACCATACACTCATAGGTGTTAGTGAAACCTGTGGCTCTGACCTCCTCAGTCTGTGGGCCTGCTGCTGTGATATTCCTTGTTACCGACACACTCGTCCTCTAGGCGTGATCGTATTGGATGGCTCAGTCAAACACATGCCATACGTGTTCAGAAACCGGGAAGTTCCGGCTGGATTTCAGAGGATTGATGCTGCTCATGTGATCCCCAGCTGTGGTGGATGGGGTCGATGGGTGGAGTAGGAGACCAACTGGGGTGGAGATCATAACCGTTTTGTTTCCATTGAACAGACCCTGGGTCAGTACGTAATGGTTTTAGAGGCTTGACCAAAAGATGATTTAAGCAGAAGGGCTCAGGGGGGTGGGGCTTATGACCAGTATACCAGTTGCTTAAGGCTATTCTAGGATGTGATGTAATGCAAAGGGCCTGGATACATACCTTAGCCACAAAGCACAAACCTCTGGGGTGCCTTTCTGTTTTTAGAGTGAAACAATGTTTTGTCATGCCTGTGCTATACCATCCTGCGTAAGCATTGGGTTCAAACCGCATGGTTTAAAATAAGCCTTTAGGAGGTGCAGCAGGTTTCCGCTCCGTTCTACTAGTGGTGGTGTAGTGCTCCTGACTACAGTAGGGCCCTGTTCATAACAGACCACCACAGATTTCACATCTTTTTTTTATTTTTATAACTGAAACAAGCGTTTCTTCTTGGACAGATTCAGATGGTTTGTCCCCGTTTCTGTGCTGTGCCTTCTGAACGCAGCCCGAATTTCTTCATTAGCTGCTGATGTTGCGTCAGGGGTTTTGCCGGTCTGTTAGACAGCCCGTGGTTTCTTTGCCTGTCTTGTGGCCTGAGTGTTAAGCTTGACACTGGCCAAAGTCAACACTGGAAGGACAAGAATTCTCTGTAACAGCCCAGCATTATTGAACGCGACTTGAGTTCATTGCACTACGTATTTACATGTTCACAAGCAACTTTGAGACGACTGATTCGAATCTGAGGATATCAGTCAAGAGTATAAAAGAGGAATTTCGGTACCAAACGGCAGTAGTGAAGCGACAAATGCTCCAACTGCCCAAGGACAGTATCTACTTTCACTCCCTCTTCTGGTAAGAAATCTGGTCATTTGGGAACAATTATCATTATATAATTTTTCTGGAACAGAACAACAATTTCTCATTTGCTCATTTTAGTTTTTCCGTCCGTTTTATTGGTGCCTAATGAACATGACCCAACAGTTGTGTGTTTGTCAGTGGTTTTTATGAGCTATAATTAGGTAGCGTACTCCCCAACACCTCTAATGCTCCTGGCCCTCTCTGAAACACTTACCTGCCAGCAACTGCAAGCCAGTTTCCATACAAAATATCAATTAGTACTAACACTTTACTTACCTTACTTCACTGTCAATGAAGATATGGAGTTACTGGAGAACTGGGGTCGGTGTTGCCCTTGGGTGCAGATCTAGGATCAGCATACCCAGCCCGAGAAACGTTCAGAACTATCAGTGTGGGGAAGGACAGAATTAAACGTGATCTGTGTCTGGGGCTACGTCATCCTGGATTGTTGCTAGCGCAGCCTCTGTCTGTCTGGCTTGCACAGGGAACCCCCACCTACTTAGTTCTGGTACAGCCTTTCACCGCCCCCCCCCTCCCCCCGAAATATAGTAAGAGGGGGAAGAGGAGCGTCACAAAGAAGGGCTTGTCCTGTTAGCCTGTTAGCGGTTACTGCTTTCCGAAAGAAACGGAGAGAGGCAGTTGGCAGCAGAAAGGGACAACTATCAGTAGCTGTGGTTTTATATACATACACCATAGTGACGTGTGTAACTCCAGGATGATGTCAGAACTGTCATGTCCGGCTATAATCTGGGTCAAGAATGTACTCTGGGAATGTGGGCCGATGAGGATATTAGTTACTTATGTAACTCGGATAGCTGATTCAATGATGTACTGTGTTAAATATGTGCGCCAAGCACATACTTCAATCAGATTCACGGTTTCTAAAGTTGCTTACTATTGATTAATCTATTCTAATATTATTGTATGTCTGTTAAACAGTCAGTGAATAGTGAACCATAGTTTCGTATGAAATTCTCCTATGTTGGCATGGTACCCTCTAGAGCTGTGTTGTGATTGGATCAAAGCAACTAGAGAAACCAGACAACTAAAAGACACGCCCTCTTTTTTTTTTTTTTTTGGGGTGTGGTTAGGGCCACCTCAATGGCCAATTTATTATTTGGGGGGGTGTGAACATTAAGCAAACCATTGTGGATTAGGAAAAAAGAACGTGGGAGCGTCTCTGTGGGATGTCTCATGTCTGTGCTGTGTCTGGTTGGATTTCCTTAGTGACAGATGTTTTGGTGGTGGGAGATTGCCCTCCAGTGGTGTACAGTAGAATGGCAGTAAATACACTTCAAGCATTTGAGGTTTTGTGGTGAGCTTATGCAAATATGCTGCTTCATTTACATTTCAAATGTTGATTCTTCTAAAAGTATAATGATCTAATCGACTTGAATGTGATCATGCGTTTGCATGAAGTGCAGTTATGGGTCGATGTGTCTGACCTGGCCAAACGACACCAAATGAGAAAATGTCTTTTGAAGGAATTGTTCCCTCCAGTAGAGTTCCAAAGATGTAGAATGCACATGCATTGAAGCTGCTCTGAGATCTCGTAGTGGCCCAACACCTTGGTTTTTCCTCTTATTTGTCACCAGTCTGTACATTGTGAGTGCAATCTTCTGAACATATCATTTGGGGTCAGTTCAAATAAAATGCACATTCTCATTGGTCAATCACTTTGGGTGTCATGAGCAGCAGCATAGATATTTTTTTTTTCGCTCTGGGTTGAACTCCATTTCCCATGTGGCACCATACATCAGCTTTTGTACAGATGTGTATTCATGCTGTTTTCTGTGAAGACTGACCTCGTCTGTGTGTGTGTGTGTGTGTGCTCTTTCAGGAGACCCAGGACCCCTCAGCTGTCCTCTGGTTGGATGAGATCCAGGATGCTGTACTGATGTCAAATACGGACACCCAGGATGCCTTGCAGTGTAGGAATAGTACATCTACCTAGATGTTTGAATGAGATCAAATACTTGTCTTCAGGGTTGCAGGCAGCCTACCCTGCGGAGTCAAATGGGCAATGTTTGTAAACTAGTGTGTTGAGGTCCACCAATATCACCCTCATTGGGACGGTGCAAAGTATCGGTTTCCTTTTTTACCTTTATTTGGCGTTGAGTTGGCCACTCCAGCTTTAATGCATTGTTGGTTGGCCATTTTGAATGATTGTGTCCATGTCCCCGTGCCCTATGCGCTTCAGTTGTAGTTTATTGTTTTCACGTGTCATCTGATGCTTAGCAGATTTTCTGGTTCCCGTAATGGCAAGGTTCCAGAGTGTTACACTACCACGCCGTGATAGATCTTTTTGATATGGGGTCAACACCGTGAATGATGCGTGTTGGTTTTCAGCACGTTTACTAAAAACACACCTGGAAAGCACCTGTCATTCTAGGAAGTGAAACTCTTTGGGGGACACGTATACCACAGGCGTAACCGGAGCTAAGACACTGCATTCCACTGTTCCCTTCAAGAATGTTTTGGGAATGGTTACTGATCTCCCCCTCCCTGTTTTTAGTCTCCCACGCCATCCATTCCATCAACAAGGCTGTGGACGGTGGCGAGGCGTCTCAGACCCTGGCTGCGCTGCGCTCCCCTGGGGCTGGCCTCTACGGTGTCACCCCTGAGTGTGCCCAGAACTACCAGGCTGATTTGGCCAAGGTCAAGCAGGACCGGATCCAGGAGGGTGAGGAGGATTTTCAGGGTCTTATTACACTCAAAATCCAGTTTATTTTTACGTAAATGAGACTATTGTTTATTACCTGCAATTATCTGCATTCTACAATGGATTTTTTACATATTTGTTGAAATATTATGGTTTCAGTAACATTCTGCTTTTAATTGTGATCTGAACATTTTGATTGTGACTCTGGGCATATTTTGGCATCAGCCTGTAAAACTAGCAGACTGGTTTTAGAAAGACTGTTTCTGGAGCATTAAAACACTATTGTATGCCTACCTGGTCAATGGATGGACAGGAGAACTCTAGAGAAATTGGTGAATTGAATGCGTTTCGATTCTCCAGGTGACAATGGCAGTGACTGGATGAAGCACTGGGTAAAGGGAGGACATAATTACTATTACAACCTGAAGACTGGCGAGGGCACCTGGGTTGAACCTGCCGACTTCCTGCAGAACAACACCCAGCTCAATAAAGATGACATCCAGGTAACAATGGGTGGAGATAATACAGGGCAATCTGTGATGAACATCCTGGTAACAATGCATGGAGATAATACAGGGCAATCTGTGA
>JACXGK010003667.1:0-42525 GCA_016801125.1 Novumbra hubbsi
CTGTTTTTCTGCAAAGGGACCAGGACGACTGATCCGTGTAAAGGACAGAATGAATGGGGCCATGTATCGTGAGATTGAGTTAAAACCTCCTTCCATCAGATAGGGCATTGAAGATGAAACCTGGCGGGGTCTTTCAGCATGACAATGATCCCAAACACACCGCCCGGGCAACGAAGGAGTGTCTTCGTAAGAAGCATTTCCGGGTCCTGGAGTGGCCTAGCCAGTCTCCAGATCTCAACCCCATAGAAAATCTTTGGAGGGGGTTGAAAGTCCGTGTTGCCCAGCAACAGCCCCAAAACATCACTGCTCTAGAGGAGATCTGCATGGAGGAATGGGCCAAAATACCAGCAACAGTGTGTGACAACCTTGTGAAGACTTACAGAAAACGTTTGACCTCTGTCATTGCCAACAAAGTGTATACAACAAAGTATTGAGATAAACTTTTGTTATTGACCAAATACTTATTTTCCACTATAATTTGCAATTAAATTAATAAAATATCCTGCAATGTGATTTTCTGTATTTTTTTTCTTATTGTTTCTGTCATAGTTGAAGTGTACATATGATGAAAATTACAAGCCCCTCTCATCTTTTTCAGTAGGAGAACTTGCACAATTGGTGGCTGACTAAATACTTTTTTGCCCCACTGTATAAATAAAAAGAGTAATGACATGCCCTTGGAATACATAATGACATTAGCTTTCATTGGTAATCCTCTGGTTGAGTCTGATATCTTTTGCTTTTGCTTGTGTTTGCACTACCACACGTCAGGGTATTAATTATCAAGTGAACTAAAGCGTTACATGTTGAAATATGTCATTAAATGAATAAATGATCAAAGTCAAAAGTCAAAGTCTTTTATTGTCAAATGCACAAAATAACAGTGACGTTCTGAGCAATGAAATTCTTATGACATGGCACAAATATGCCATGAAATTGTTAAATATGCCATTAAATGAATAAATAGACCATGAAACTATGAAATACGCCATGAAATTATGAAAAAGGCTTTGCTTTTATTAAAAATATATTGGGAAAATGTATGTATTATTATGAAATATCATACCATTATTTTAAAAAAGTATTTACTATTAATGTGCTACTTAAAATAAATAATGTATGTATTTCATTATTTACATAAATATCAAATGTTTACCCCTCAATACACACTATCCAAAACATAGTCCCCATTTGTCCCACAAGCCTTTTCAGAAGAATAAGTTCAACCACACATATTTTCTGTCAAATGTATTAACTCCCAAGGAAAGGCTCACCATAAGTAAAAAAGCCTGTCCTACCTGTTGTATTAGGTTAACTCTCTTTGTTTCTTCACCCTCTAAACTTCACCCACTGAACTGGGCCACCATACAGTTAATGGGTGGCTAACCCTAACCCTAACCCTTACAGCAGTAGTCATGTCAAGACAAGTCATGACTTTACTTTGCCCAGTTAGTATGGTTGTAAAAAGAACCAAATAATGCTTTGCTGTCAGGTATCTTCTCTTCTAACACAATGCTGGTTGTTTTACTTTCATTTTCACATAGTAAGTTTGCCAGTGCTTCTTGTTAGCATCCACAGCTTAAACATTACCCATGACACATATAAGCTATATAAAAATTGGCTCCTGTATGTGAACCACTTTTTGCTGAACATCCATGCTGAAAATCACATCTAAAAGATGGCAGAGCTACCAAATTCTGCCCAAGAGCTGGCTGAAAGAGGCTCATAGTTATCTCTAAGATCCCCAGGGTAATGTAATAGGTTTATAAAGGGTCTCTTACCACAATCAATGGAGAAGAGCATGAGTTAATTGTCAGAAAGAGACTGCACAAACGTGGCCTACATAGGAGGTTAGGAAGGAAGAAGCCTTTGCTCCATACCCTTTCCCCTCAAACCACAACAGAAATAGTGGAACAATGTGCTCTAGCCATACGTTTGCCTGCAATGCTAGACACTATGTTTGCTAAAACTAAACTCTGCCTTGACAATTGTAATTCATGGAGGTGGTAGCAATATGTTTGGGGCTGCTTGCTGCCTCATGGCCGAAATAGTGGAACAATGTGCTCTAGCCATACGTTTGGCTGCAATGCTAGACACTATGTTTGGTGAAACTAAACTTTGCCTTGACAACTGTAATTCGTGGAGGTGGTAGCATTATGTTTGGGGCTGCTTGCTGCCTCATGGCCGAAATAGTGGAACAATGTGCTCTAGCCATACGTTTGGCTGCAATGCTAGACACTATGTTTGGTGAAACTAAACTTTGCCTTGACAACTGTAATTCGTGGAGGTGGTAGCATTATGTTTGGGGCTGCTTTGCTGCCTCATGGCCTGCCCAACCCATCATCATTGAGTCTTCCCTGAATTCCATTCTGTACCAGAAAATGATTCAGAAGAATGTAAGGCCACCTGGCAAAAAGCTAAAGCTAAACCAAACATGGATCCTGCAACAAGACAATGATCCTAAAAACAGATGCACAATAGTCAGGTAAAAGGAGTGACATATTTATATTTCTGAAAGTCTTGGCAATTGATGCTACAGTGAAATCATCCAGGTTGGGCTGCCTCCCTCAATGTCATACAATTGACCAGAACACAGTCCAGTTCAAGTACAGTATAACAAATCACATTAAAGATGTTTTTAATGGGGTGTTTTTAATGGGGTTTCGCCCCCCATGCTCTCCATTTCTAAATCCAGTTGAGTTACTTTTCTCCGGGTGGTATATGACAACAACACACATGCAAGAGTGACTTCTGCAAACCAGAGATGGATACAACATTCCCTATGTTTTTCCCTCAAAGCCTGGCTTGAGAAAAAGTACATTGTGATTGTTTAAGAAATGCTCTGGCCCAACGGACATTGGTTTGGGCTAGGCTTACTTACCATATTAATGGCTTAGAATATTAAACATGGTTGTGGTTTCTTTTTTAAGTAAATTAGGATTTCTTGTCTGCATCAGTACTTGTACTTGTATCATACAAACAACCATTCATATTGCAAACTGCAGATATTCCTGATGTTCCAAAATTACAAAACTACCATAAGTCATTGAAATATTTCATACAGCATTTAAAAAATTATGAGGAATAGCCATTCCGCTTACAGTACAAGAAAACACTTTCAGTTACTGGAATAATTTTGTCAAACCAGTTTATTAAGTATTGGGGAACTTTGATCATTGGAAATCACATGTGGCTATACCAGAAAATATTATTTAAACAAAGACATGTCTGCAGTTTTAATGAAAATATAATTAGGATTTTATCTGAAAAGAAAGTAGAACTTAACAACACATTATGAAAAAACTTTACAAAATACAGCCCTTTTCAAAACTGTCAAAAAGGAAAAGGTTTGAGTGGGAAACAGAAGGGTTCAATTTAAGAGACTGCTGCAAATTTATCCTTTATGTTCCTCATTAAAAGCGTTCATTTTTAACTTTTTGGGAAAGGAAAGAAAAAGTTGCAATTGGCTCTTAATTTTTTCCAGAGCTGTATAATACATTTTCATTTCATTATTTAATAACATCCACATTTGGTAATAATCTGTCGCATTTTGTAATAAACAACTTGAACGCAATATGTTATACATTTCTGACAGGTCTTACCAAAATTTTTAAAAGTCAATAGAAGTGGCCAATTGTCAAATATGTGAAATATTCCTATGAATACATTCCTATAACGTCAAATAGAGTGAAGGAAAAAAAGTAAGAAAAACAATTAATAAATACATAGTGGTATAGTTTAAAGTGTAATTACATATAGAGAAAAAACATTCAGGAAGGATATTGGCAAATGTCTTTGGTCACCACCTACAAAACCATTCCCTGTGTGGGGGTTGTCTTGATGTTGCATCTCCAGTGCACTTGTTGTCACTTTAATTTGCACCACAACAGGTGACATTGATTCACCATCACTTATGCTTCCTGGACAGATTGATATCCCTGTTAATTTGATTTGGTGTTGGTGTTGACTGTGCTGATTAGTGTTATACTGTGATGATTGGTGTTTTACTGTGCTGATTGGTGTTGACTGTGCTGATTGGTGTTATACTGTGATGATTGGTGTTGACTGTGATGATTGGGGTAGACTGTGATTATTGGTGTTATACTGTGATGGTTAGTGTTATACTGTGATGATTAGTGTTATACTGTGATGATTGGTGTTGACTGTGCTGATTGGTGTTATACCGTGTTGATTGGTGTTGACTGTGATGATTGGGGTAGACTGTGATTATTGGTGTTATACTGTGATGGTGTTCTTTTATTTATTTTTAGCAGGATTTTTTAAGAAACTTCAACATTTAACAGATTGTGTTTGCACTATTTTCTATTGAATATATTGTTGACATGATTTTCATATTATTGCATTCGGTTTTACACAGCGTTCGAACTTTGTAAACAGGGTTGTACGTTTATTTTTGTTTGTATAGTTTATTTGACAGCAGTGACTGAAGGGCTGGGCAGTGGGACGATTCATCTTTCCAGTGCTGCAGCAGTACATGTGCACTGAAGACAGCAGCTGTTACCTATAGACATACACATGACAAATTAAGCAATTTCACGTTAACTCAGGTCGGAATATGATTCAGTTAGTGCTGTCCATGTGAATTGCCAACTCAGTGTTGGCAATTAATCTCCTAGAGTGATTTAGTAGAAATAATACATAGATAATATTTCAGTAAATATGATTATTCGTGTTATTTTAATAATCCAAATAGTCATAAACACATGCATAAAGTCTGTGCTCTGGATGGAACAATTCTTTTATTATATGTTGTCCCTTTTTTCAACACTCACTAAGTAAACTGTTGTGGTACTGCCTGCTGCACTGCTGCAACTGTTTGAAGTGTTTGGCCATGCTAACCTGGGGGTGCCAGCTGCCAGCTGCCGCCTGTGCTTGTATTAACTTGTTGCACATCGTTCACTGGTTGTGTGGGACACGGTTGGCACAGAGACTGTACTCAGAACAGTGAACGTTCAGATTCACCCAAAGGCTTGTGCGCATTCACACACAGTCATCCCAGACAGTGACACACTGTCTCAGACTTAATACACACAGACACGCACACGCACAGAGTGAGGAGGCAGGTTTAGTCTGACCAAACACCAGACAGAAAGGTGATGTGATCATAGGAAGTTAAACATCAGCATAACAAGAGCAGAAAACTATCAGGATGAGAATGTTTTGGTATGAAAATCAAATGAACTATGTGTTTATTTTTGTAAACATTCAGGTAAACAATCTGTTTTCACCTGTTTGGAGACTTATGAACACCTGGTTAAAACATAAATCCCTGAATAGGTCTTCAAAATCTGTGAATAATTTGAATATTTTATTACATTTTATAGTAAAATGTCATCTTTAAAGTTCCTGAAACCAGCTTTCTGAGTGGACGTGAGACCTGTGACCAAAAGGCACCACGCAACACCTGGTTGGTAGTTCTGACTGACCATTCTGAAGAATCAGAACGGCAAGTCAATATATCAATTGAGTGTTTGGTAAGGACACATGACCATTTACAACAATGACCCTTGGGTCAACTAGGTTTAACTGCTTGTTCTGGGTATTAAATAAGGTTCACCTTGGCTGCTCTGGGATGTGAACTAGCAATGTGCAATCAATCTGCTAATGATAGGGGCTCTGTGTTCAGAGAGGATGGGTTTGAGGGTACACAGAAGCATTAATGTTCATATGCATTGTGTTATTTCCATGTTTTCAGTTTACAGCATTTGGTTCAATAATCTGGTTGTAATTCATTCTGGATAAGAGTGACTTTACAACCAGCTCAAAATGATTAAAATGAAAATATACAACTAGGAAAATGGAACAGCTGGAATAACTAAGGTTCAAGTTTTGTTAATAACATTTATTAAAAAGTTAGAATTGAGAATATTTAGGATTATGGTCGCTCTGCATAGTAATAGAGAATACTTAAGATTATGGCCACTCTGCATAATAATAGAGAATATTTAAGATAATGACCACTCTGCAAAATAATAGAGGATATTTAAGATTATGGCCACTCTGCGAAGTTATAGAGAATATTTAAGATTATGACCACTCTGCAAAATTATAGAGAATATTTAAGATTATGGCCACTCTGCAAAATCATAGAGAAAATGTAAGATTATGGCCACTCAGCAAAATTATAGAGAATATTTAAGATTTTGACAACTCTGCAAAGTAATAGAGAATATTTAAGATTATGGCCTTTCTGCAAAGTGTTTATAAATCCTAGGAGGTGGTGGGAAAAGCAGAGAAGAGCAGCAATACAGAAGCTATGCTTCATGCTGTACCACTTGCTGTTGTGGATAATTACACAAGCTTGTTAAAAACTGGCCTGGCAGATTATCGTCATAGGAATCACCTGTGTGTGTGTGTGTCCCTGTGTGTCCCCCTGTGTGTGTGTCCCCCTGTGTGTGTATCCCTGTGTGTGTGTGTGTCCCTGTGTGCATGTGTCCCTGTGTGCGTTTGTGTCCCCCAGTGTGCGTGTCCCCCCTGTGTGTGTGTGTGTGTCCCTGTGTGTGTGTGTGTGTCGCTTTGCTTGTGTGTCCCCCTGTGTGTGTGTGCACATGTGTGCAAATGTGTGTATGTAGTTGTTTTACTATACTGCTTTGTTCAATTCCTTACAAGTATTGCAAAACCGCTGACAGTTTGATGAAGTCAAGTCATAGATGATCATGGATGATCCTTACAAACATTTCGAGGGGTAGGTTTGCATTTGAAGGTTAGGTTTAGATTTAGGGGTATGAATGATGTTGTGAGTTATTCTCAGAAGCCATTTTAGGAAGCCATTCATTTTTATCAACTACTACAACATCTACACCAAAAACGTGTAATACCTTCAAAGAAAAGTGTGTATATACAGCGCCCCTCTGTGGTCAGTCATTGGAACAACATTGTCATCTCACATGACAACGTCTCTCACATGCCTCTCACATTTCAATCTGTGATCAGAGAATCAATTTGTTTAATTTCAATTTTTTATAAATCAATTGATTTTGAAAAGAATAGGCGTAACAAATATTACCTCATAGGCAGGCATTGCCACTTAGTGCTGAAATATGAATCTAAGGATGTAGCTGTTAGAGACCTAGCTCTTCTTCTATTCATGAAATGACAGCAAAGCATCTATTTCCTTGAGAGGTAAAAAAAAACAACTCACAACACCATAGGCTTTAGCATAAAATTTAATTTTTCAAAAAGAAACCAAAAAGGAATGAAAGAAAAAGACAATACATTCTTAAAACGTTTTCCTCTACAAAACAATTTCACAGAAATTACCTTGGAATGTATATTCCAGTTTTTAACATATATTTATATATTTTCATGGTTTGTCTCTTAAATATTCCTGTGTGTTAAAAGATGTACATAACAGAATAAGGATCTTTCTTTCAGAAGGAACGACGGAGGGGTCGCAGGGGAGGGCTTTTAACAATCATAGTAACCAATCATTATGAGTTAACGTCCCAAGACCATATATGGCAACCGTGAAGCCATCCGGTCTATCCCCTATCTCATTAAGTACCTGGTAAGTAAACAAAATGGCCTCCAGTGATTCTGATGGGAGCAGATGGCTTCCTGTTCAACAGTAGCAGCTGCCAATGTCTATCAGTCGCACCTCATATTTCCAATAAGCCGAAGACAAACCCACCCACTTACATATCACCAAGGTACCCATAAGGCTCCAATAACCTTATACTTAAAAAAGGTTTCAAAATCATTCCTATCCTGGTGGGAAATCCAATAAACCACCTATTAGTGTCACCTAGAAAGAACAACTTTAGTTCCAGGTAGATCCCTTTTAGTTTCAGGTCAAACAGTTCCTCATGAAACCTAAAACCATCTGGAATTAAAAACTTGAAGACCGAAACCGTTCCCTTTTGTGAACAGCTGTTGAACCCTTTAGGAAACCCTTTTTAATAGGGCAAATTCAACACCCCCCCATCTCTACTGTATCCCTTGTTGTCTTACTTTAATCTCTTTTATCTAATTTTTTTCTACTAGCTTAATCTCTGACCTTGTTAGTACATATAACAAGCTTATCAAGTAGGAAACAATACATTTAGAACATGACAGATAGAAATTAATTATATAGAACGGACACCAAATCCCCACCCTACCCGACAGGACACTGTACTTATGGTTCTACATACATGCCTTTCTATCTGACAATGCTATAAGGTTGCCCCTCTTTAAAAAAAGCCCCTGGTTTTCCTTTTTCCCCTCTTCAATGTTTGTATTGTAGCCCATCGATCCAGGGATGAAAGGCACGCATTGTAAGATGTCATTGCCCTACTGCGGTCCCCTAAAAGACCCGTAAATTCCCCTCATCAGAGAAGGGCTCCAGTCCTCAAAAAAACTAATATCTCAGTGTGCCTCCTTCTGTTAGTACGTAGCTGAAGAAATATGAAGCATCTGGGAACACAAACATCCTCTGACAAACCAAATACAGCTCTGTATTATTTTTGAAACCTTTACAGGACTTTAAAAGTTGTGTCCACAGTTCCCCTTCCCAGTACAGTTGTTGGTTTGTTTCCTTTACATCTGAAGGGTTCAGAGAGTTCTGGGTAATAGAGCATACCATCAGCAGGATCAGGGAGGGGGGTGACTGTGTACCGATTCAGTGTCTGAGAGAAATAATAGTACACCCCATCCCAATATTAGTGCATTAGGCAACCCACTCATTTGATGTGACCTGAGCCGTGATAGATAAGCAGCCTTTTCTTTTAGAAACTTCTGTTTGGATGGCAGATCAACCTGGAATATTTGAATACAATAAATCACGTAGTTAAACAAGTTGGGAATTTGTGATGGGTAGCCTGACAATGAACGCAGCACAACATCACACTCTATAAATAGCTTCAACTCTTTCTTCAAAAAAGCAGCAAGGCTATGTACAACATCTGAGCAGACACAAGGAATCCATGTCAATGCCAGAGACAGCGAAAGAGACAAAGAAAGAGAAAACTATTGAGGGAATGAGAGAAATTGAAGAAAATTAGACATAAGATGAAAAAGACAGAAAGAAAATAAAAGCAGAAAATCAGTGAGGAAGACAGAGAGAGACGGTGAAATTACAGTGAAAATACAGTGAAATCTCGTACTTTTTTGCAAAGCACTAAAATAACCGGACGTCTTTGCCGGTCAATATTGTTCAGTGTTTGTATCCGACTTCCATTAACTGTACACACAACATCGCTTTAGTTATCCAACAACTCGGGTCTGTCTGGAAAGTCAAGGAATAAGACATCCGAAGCACTACGATTAAGATTATATGTAAGACTCACATCAGGTAGACCCACTACACACTGGTACTGTAAACACCCATCTTGAAGCCATACTAAAATCTGTAGTCTGAGATGTGCTTCTGAGTAGTCTTCCTACTCTGGCGTTTCTTTTCGGTTTTGTTGTTGCTGTTGTAGAAACTCTTAGGTTGTCTTTCAAAATGCCCAGCAAGAAAAATAAAGGCGTGATCTCTCAAACAAAACAAAACACGAAAGCACAGCCTTTTCAGTCTGACAGGTGGAATTGCACAAAAGGACGTAGCGAGAAGACACTTTCTCCCCGTGCAGTTTCCGCGGATGAGGTGAAAAAGGCAATTGGATGAGTTTTCCTGGGTAGACATACACACAACATAAAGACTTCCCCAGTTTCACCCCTCCTCAGTGTCCTCCATTGAGGTAAAAAAACATCCTCGGTGAGCCCTCCGACGGGTTTTCAGAGAGAAACAGGGACCAGAGTCCCTGGCAACTGCCTGTCTAAGAAAGAAAAGGCAGAGTCAGGCGGTGGGTGAGATCATTCAGGGTCTCCTCACACACAGTGAAGCTGCAGGTGTTTATCGGGTCCTCCAGGCCCCAGGGCTTAGGGGGCTTTAGCTACTCCCCTTCCTTAGGGCTCTTCTTATTCTGAGCATTCCACATTCCTCTTTTAGAGTGGTAGTAATGAAAAAAGTTCCTCAGTCTCAGTCGCTCCACTTCCAAGCCATTTTGAAGCACCCTGGAAGGAGAACAGAGAGGAACCCTTGGTTTAGTCTGCCAGCAGAAATGCTTCATTGATTTGATGAGGCTTTGCTAAGCTCACCAGGGTGCTGTCTTTCTCCTGGTCGCTCCCGTACCATCAGGAGAAATGAATGGAGAAGCCGTAGTGTCAAGACTCTAGACTATAGGACTATAAAGAACCTTTTTTGGTTGTCTTTGTGTAATTATTTCATTAAAGACTGAACATTTAACAGTGCAACAGCATTAGCTTGTACTTCTACATATCATCAAATGATTAAATACTGTATTTTAATACCCAAATGAACTACACGGCATTATACTGTATATGTGTTATTCTTTGCCAATAATTCAAGACATAACCCAACGAGATGGTAATGGGCTTTGGTAGGGGGCTGTGTATGAGACTTTTGCTAGGTTACCTGTCCAGGAGTTCCCAGTCCTCGCCTCCCCAGCGATCCTTAAATTCCTCTGTGTTCATCCCTCCGATCTTATCAAAGTCCGACTTATAAATCCCAAACAGGCCGAATCCATTCACCTCCCAGTAGCCTGCAGGGCGAGAGAAAGTCTGCCTTAGCGGACACCAAACATGGCGTGCGTCTATCGTACGTGTTAGTGCGTGAGGGTTTGTGCGGGCGTATTACCGTCCGGCTGGAGTGGGGAACTCCCACAACCAAGCCTCATGACGATTGGAGCGAAGGCCAGACGTCCCTCCACACAGTGCTTCCTGATGCTCTCCAGGATGTTGAGGGGAAAATGGATGTGAAGATCGCACAGGAACACGATACTGTGGTTGTCCTGTGTAAACACAAGGTAATGACAACTACAGCACACACCACTCAGTCTGAGGTGTTTAGCCACCACTGCACATGAGGAGCTTCAGCCAACTGCTCCTGGGGCTAAAACTCTCTTCTATTTCACTTTCTAAGCAATAACCTCCAGAAACTCGTATTACAATTGATTCTACTTGCGTTTGTCGGTAGGTCGTGTAATATTTCTACGTGTTTACATAACGCATTGTTATTAGTGACATTCATTTCATTATATCGTACAATGATTGGTTAAAAAAAACATGCAGATGGTGAGGTCTGTTAGCTCATGGGGATCAGAGAGATGGATAGGCCTCCCTCGGTTTAGCTTATCAAGTTATTCAAATCCTGTTGTTCTGCATTCAAAATATTCTGAGGAAGTGTGGCCCAATGCTCCAGCGGATCGGACAAAAAAGGATAAGAAATTTACAACACATGGACACTTACCAAGGTTGTCTCAAATGATCACTTTAAAGAATATGTTGTGCCAAAGTCCAGTACAACTGTTGCAAGGTAAAAGGAGCTAGCTATAAAATACTGTGATTCAGCAAACCAGCACAAGATGGTTGGTAAAAATGTTTTTAGAATGCTGGGCCTGAGTTAACACTAAACAAGGCAATCGGCGTAATCAGGTCCCACCAACTAGCACAGGTTTAGGTGAAAACCATTCAGTATTGAAGCACAAGAGTCTAAAATGAGCAAGCAGTTCATGCAGCCAGACTGCCATCAAAGCACAGCCAGTGCTTTAAAGATTGTGTTATAGAAGAGAGAAACTCCAAATAAGATTCACAGAGACTCAAAATTCCCCAAACAATGCAGATACAACATGCCTGGAAAACAGGCCAGTTGCTCAGCTAAAGGCAAACAGTGTACAACATGTGAGAATGGAATAATTTCTCAAAGGTGTACACAGCATACCATGAGAAAGGACTGCACAGAGAACAACTCAAAAAGCAAAGAGGCAAATGCAGAACTGTTCATTGATCCAAAATTCAGTGAAAATGCCTTTGCTGATGTTATGAAAGGAACAGAAAGAGCAGAACTGGACTCAAGTGAATGTTATTGCTTTGAGTTAGCATCCCAGCTTGTCAGAATGTAAACCCAGAAAACGCAGACCGGCTGTGGTAGTAAACAAATCACAGTAGGGTATATGCACTCTGAAATGAAATTGCAAGGGCAGTGACATGATGTTAGATGCTTGTATTTTTTACACTAAAGCGTAAAGATTTGAAAGCATTTCCAGATTTGGACTTCAGCAAATTTGTTGTATCGGTATCCAGCACCACTGAATACTGGGAATTTAATGAGAGGGTTTGCTGATGTACTTAGAGTAATCCGACTATTCCCGCAAGAACGTGCTTTAGACCTTGACCCAAATGCAACCCCTGGCAAAATATTTTCCCCTTGATCCTGTGATCTGATGTCCGCAAGAAGGAACAACTGGAGAACATGGAACAATACGGTATTAAATACCTTTTTCTTTTAATTCGGCACATGCCCATATCTTTTGCCTGCCGTCCTAAATGTCTGTGCATGGTCCTGTTGAAGAGCCAACAGACGGAGTCAATGTGATAGTAGTAGTAGAGAAGCTCTGCGCAGGCAAACTCAGATTATGTCTCAACCTCAGAGATTTGAACAAGGCCCACACCTGCCCTTAATAATCCTAGATGACATCACATGACTAAAATACTTCAGTGTCATGGATGCTAGATGACATCACACACAGTGTCATGGATGCTAGATAACATCTAACACACAATGTCATGGATGCTAGATGACATCACACACACACAGTGTCATGAATGCTAAAAGTCATCACACACAGGCTAATTACTTTAGTGTCATGGATGCTAGATGACATCACACAGTGTCATGGATGCTGAATGATATCACACACACAGTGTCATGAATGCTAGATGACATCACACACAGGCTAGCAGGCTGAATGACTTTAGTGTCATTGATGCTAGATGACATCACACACACAATTGTCATGGATGCTAGATCAGGCACCTGGGCTACAAAACTCAGAGAAAAGAGTCTGGTACTAC
Source organism: Novumbra hubbsi (assembly GCA_016801125.1). Lineage (NCBI taxonomy): Eukaryota > Metazoa > Chordata > Actinopteri > Esociformes > Umbridae > Novumbra > Novumbra hubbsi. Next base: position 12,856 of record JACXGK010003667.1, read on the forward strand.
TATCAGAAGATCACAGTCGGCACCTATAAGTAAACTACTTAGGACACTGCCTCATCAAGCCAGAAACCCAGAAAAACTCAGCAATGAATAACATGAACACAGATTAAATATATACACTGGGCCAGTGTATATAAAAGTTCATACAAAGGGCATGGGACACCCCTCAAACACCAAAGTATCCCAGGTAGACTAGGTTGAACCATACCATAGCAGAAACTTGGCAAAACTTTCAGCACCACTTCGGCAACTGTGATCCAGAAGCCAAAAGCGTCTTTGCCAGTCATGTCACTGAGAATCTAATATCTGCCAATAGACCATGTTATAAGTCAAAAGAACTGTAGGAATAATTTGCAAATGCAAAGTGTGGTGTTGGGTTAAGAGTTTCCACACTTCACCCCACAACTCAAATTAATGTCCTGAAAATCCAGTAGCATGGCAATGATCATCCAGCAGGTCGACACTGAGCCACGCCCGCATCTCAGAAGGAACAGAGAAATTAACTCCTTAATGAAGCAGAGAAACACTCAGCTTCATAACCCACATGGCCATGAATGAACTCCTTAATGACGCGGAGAAACACTCAGCTTCATAACCCACATGGCCAGGAATTAACTCCTTAATGACACGGAGAAACACTCAGCTTTATAACCCACATGACCAATTAAATCCTTAATGACGTGAAGAAACACTCAGCTTCATATCCCACACGGCCAAGAATTGAATCCCTAATGACACGGAGAAACACTCAGCTTCATAACCCACATGGCCAGGAATTAAGAACAGAGCTGTTCAAGACCGGTAACAGGATCTAGGCGGACTGCTGCACAAATGCTGAAAAATTGTTGCATCCTGTTGATCCATTATTCAGTACATATCTTATTAGCATAATAAGTGTCTCTCAAACATAGGGGGGGCAATGTTTACATACATTATTCTCATTAGTCACCCTCATTTTATCATATAGAATTATGACTGGCTTAAAAAGATCTATCTAATGAGATTGGTTAGTTCACGGTGGACAGAGATATGAATAGTCCACAGATTTAGTTAAGAAAGTAAAACCAGTATTACCTTCAGGTTGTCTTGCAAATTCATTATTCTTGCAAATCAAACGTGCAACTCAAGATAGGTATGTGGGCGGAGGGTGTCTGAGTGTATGTGAAGTGTTGCCATCAAAACACCACCAGTCATTCAGCAGTGATTGACATCCCGGACTTCCTCATGTGACAGACCTGCCACTCAAATGACAGACAACTGTTTACCCAAATCCCTGTTGCATTGAGAGAGAGATTAAGAGGGAAACAGAGAGAAGGCATGGGTGACAGTCATGACACTCCAATGATAGATCACTGTCTGCCAAAATCCCTGTCGCACCGAAAGTGAGAATGAGACAGAATGGAGAAACAGAAATAGAAAAAGGGGATGTTTGTCAGTTTGCACACCAAGTTCAAAAGTGACACAAACCTTTTATAGGAAAAAGGAGCTACTATAATGAGCACAAGTGGAATAATGAGAAGAACCATCCAGCTCAGGAAAATAATGGTTGATATTAGTGGTCAATGCTACTGAAAAAGTATTTTATTGTCCAACGCAGAAAAATAACAGTCGTTCTAGGAAAGGAAATTCTTATGACATGGCCCGAGTCATCTACATATTGATAAATGTAAAAAGTAGTAGTATAAGTAAAAAAACATAAAGCAAAAAAAAATATATATATACAGACATTTTCACAGAATATATACATAACAATATAAACTAGCATCAATTTCAACAAGTGTGGAAATGGGGTAGTGACAATATGAAAGAAGTCTTAAAATATTATTAATATAAGTGTAATAGTGCCTTTGAATAGTACCTTTATACAAGCTATTGTTCAATGAATGTGCATAGAACATCATCAGAGTATTGGCATGTTCATGTTGCTGGTTGAAACGTCTCATGAGGGGAAAACAGTTGGTGAGTCTGGAAGTGCCCTGATGCTCTAGTAACGTCAGGTGAGGGAAGGTTTCTTGGGTACAGGGATAATGGTGGTCTGTGTGAAGCAAGTGGGGACTGTAGACAGAGTCAGGGAGAGGTTGAATATAGAGGTGAAACCTGTGCTAGCTGGTCAGCGCCCCATAAGAACACAACTTGGAATGCCACCAGGCCCTGGTACCTTCAGTGGGTTCACTCTCTGGAGAGCTCTCCTCACATTGACCATGGCTATGGACAGAGTGCACTCGTCTGGGTCCTCAGCAAGCCTTCCAGAAGGAATGGTGTTTGTCGCTTCAAACCGTGCATAGAAGTTGCTGAGATGGTGTTGAGCTTGACGGCGTCATTGCTGTTTCTCCCTTTATAGTCGGTGATGTGTCAGTCCACACCACATGCGCCTGGGGTCGGATCTGTGGTTGTTTGACTCCAACTAATCCCTGTAGTCTCTTTTTGCACGTCTGATGGCCTTCCATAGGTCATATCTGGACCTCCTCAAATCCTCCAGGTCCCCGGAACTATAAGCAGATGACCGTGCTCTGAGCATAGCACAGACATTACCATTAAACCAGGGCTTTGGGTTGGGGAAAGTCCTAACATTAACGACATTATCGATGCACTTAGAGATATATGATGAGACAGAGTCTGTGTTTTCATCTATGTCTCCATCCGCAGCTACACAGACCATCCCTCAGTCTGTTGACTCAAAGCAATCCTGGAGAGTGACAATAGACTTCTCAGACGTTGTCTGTAGGTTGGTAGGAGAATGGAGGTGTGATCCGCCTTTTCAATTGCCGGGCAGGGGAGTGGTTTGTAGCTGTTCCGTCATTGAGAAAAACCATGGTCAACAGTCTGATCCCGTTTGTGTTGAAAACATTTAGGCAAAACTTACTTCATATTTGCCCAGTTGAAGACAACAATAAAAGCGCCTCAGGGTGAGCATTATCTAGTCCATTCATTATTCCATATTGGTCCTCCAGTGCACACATTTTATCTGCCTGCGGGTGTATGTAGACTGCCTTGATTATAACGGAGTAGAATTCCTACGCAAGGTAGAAGGGTCACACTTTTATAGTAAGGAACTCCAGTACTGATGAAGAGTGTGTTAAAAGTACTGCAACATCTGAGTCCCAATGGGAGTAGACCATAATGCAGATGAATGCCCTCACGTTTACCTGACTCTGAAGTTCTGTCCTGCTGCTAGATAATAAATCCAGCTATCCACGTTGGGCATCATAGGATCTAGCCAATCTCAACAAACACCAGCATACAGCAGTTCACAAAGCCCATTTGGAAGTTAATGAGAGTGTGTAGTTTGTCCAGTTTATTGTTCAAGGATTGAACATTTTGGAGTAAAAAGCTTGTTAACGGCGGACTGCAGTATCTCGTCTGAGATCTACAAAGGATACCGGCAGGTTTGCTTCTTTTCTTTCTTCTCTGTCGGCATTTACGTAAACAACAGATCGGAGGAAGGACAAAGGAATCACGGCAGTGCTCCAGTAAGTAAAGAAAAGTCAGTATTTAGTGATGAACGAAGTTCCAAAAGTGATTGATCATACTGAATGAGTGACAGTGCAGCATGAACAATAATAAAAGCAATATAAACAATGCATAGTGAATGCAGAGCCATTGTTAGTGTGACCTTCCTCCATGGTGCACCAAACCTCATACTTATCTGTGTAAAGGACACACATAATGTGTAATGTGTCTTCAAATAAATCAGACAGACAGATAAACTCCAATTATAACTTTGGCCCAAAACCAAATACTTCATTATTTGTTGTTGTTGACTTTAAGATCAAGTGGACATTTCTCTGATTTAATCACCATTTAGGGAAATCTTTAATGGCATTCTTTAGTTAGAAATAACCTATTGAACTGGGCCCTGGCTGTAAGAGATGCACACACACACACACAAACTCACAGCCCGCTTGGAGTTTGCCAAAAGGCACCTGAAGGATGATGAAACAAATATTGAACTCTTTGGCCTGAATGCCAAGAGTCATGTCTGAAGGAAACCAGGCACCGCTCATCATCTCGCCAATACATCCCTACAGTGAAGCATGGTGGTGGCAGCATCATGCTGTGGGGATGTTTTTCAGCGGCAGGAACTGGGAGACCAGTCAGGATTAAGTGAAAGATTAATGCAGCAATGCACATCCTTGATGGAAAACTGCTCCAGAGCGCTATGGACTTTAGACTAGGGTGAAGGTTCATCTTCCAACAGGACAACGACCCTAAGCACACAGCCAAAATAACAAAGGAGTGGCTCTGGGACATCACTGTGAATGTTCTTGAGTGGCCTAGCAAGAGCCCAGATTTGAATCCGATTGAATATCTCTGAGGAGATCTGAAAATGGCTGTGAATCAACACTCCCCATCCAACCTAATGGAGCTTGAGAGGCCCTGCAAAGAAGAATGGGAGAAACTGCCCAAAACAAGGTGTGCCAAGCTTATGTTTATATTTTCGTTCTTAATTTTTGAAAATCTATAAAAAATATTAAAAACAAACTTTGTCATTATGAAGGATTGTATGTAGAATTTTGAGGGTAAAAATTCAGTTAATCCATTTTGGAATAAGGCTGCAACATAACAAAATGTGGAAAAAGTGAAGCGCTGTGATCACTTTCCGAATGCACTGTATATAGATAAACCACCTCCACCACATTGGCTGCATTTATCTCGGTAGCCCAATCACTGATTTTGTTTCATGCTGATGTCATTGGTGACAACTTTTTACATTTTTAAATCAGGTTTCCTGTTTTTTTTGTTTCTTTTGCAGTCAGGAGTTGACTCCAGGCTCCTAAATTCCGGTCCACGTATTACATCCCACCTGCGTATTCTACTAACCTGCAATTTCAACCCCGGCTTTCCACTCAGTCCTGGCCAGTTCAACGCCTCTAGGCGTTATGGTTTTGTGCTCCCTAATTGTACCAAGGTACACGCTTGTGTGTTTTTTTTCCTAGTTTGTGTTTTGCTGTTGTGTTTCGCTGTTGTGTTTTGCTGTTGTGTTTTGCTGTTGTGTTTGTTTTCCCTGTTGTCAAAACCTTGTTCTTCGTCCATTACTTCCATAGGGCACCAAATAAATCCCCATGTCCTCTCCATGTGTGTTTTGGGATAACCCCACTACACACTACCTTGAACCCCACGTCACGCGTTCCAGTCCACCAAGCAGACACCTTCCAGTCCGGTTCATAACAAATTCAGAATGGGAATGCCTCTTACCTCAATAGTGTCCACCCCGATCTGTAGTCCTGCAGAGCGCTCAAAGTTCCCTTCTCTCCTCAAGTATTCATACCTGACAAGACAGACAAACAGAAATGTTAAGTTCTGGCTCGGGTCCAGCATCATATCTATAGACATGATATCTATCTATATCATATCTATCACCATTACATGTATGTCAGAGGTAGCTGCTCAATAGGTCAGTATTTTTTGTCCTAAATCAAGACAGTGAAACACACACATTCGCACACACACACACACGGTTTTAATCCTTATAAAATGCATTGCATGATTTTTGGAAACTGGTTGTGCAGTGCCTTGCATAAGTATTGACCCTTTTGACTTTTACCAATTTTGTGCTGTTACAAACTGGAATTCAAATAGACTTAAATAAACTTTTACCATTTGATCAACAGAACATGCATACCACTTTGAAAGTGCAAAATACCTAGAGACGGAAATGTTTGTCCTTTCTTCTTGGCAAAAAAGCTGAAGCTCAGGCAGATTGGCTGGAGACTGTCTGTGAACAGCAATTTTCAAGTCTTGACATATTCTCTATTGGATTCAGGTCTGGGCCATTTTGGACATGAACATGCTTCGATCTAAACCTTTACATTGTAGCTCTGGCAGTATGTTTAGGGTCATTGTCCTGCTGAAAGATGAACCTCCGTATCAGTCTCAAGTCTTTTGCAGATCATCAGATATTCTTCAAGGATTGCCCTGCATTTGGCTCCATCCCTCTTTCCATCAATTCTGATCAGTTTCCCTGTACCTGCTGAAGAGAAGCATCCCCACAGCATGATGCTACCACCACCAGGTTCACTGTGCGGATGGGAGTATGCAGTCAACATTGCTTTGCCCAAAAAGGGCTTCACAGGCAAGAATATTGCTGCTAGTAAGATTGCACTAAAATCTACCATCAGATCATCAAGAACTTCAAGGTTAGAGGTAAATTGTTGTGAAGAAGGCTTCACAACTCCTAAAGATTATTCAGCTGTGGGATCGGGGCACCGCCAGTGCAGAGCTTGCTCAGGAATGGCAGCAGGCAGGTGTGAGTGCATCTTTTGGAAGATGGCCTGGTGTCAAGAAGGGCAGCAAAGAAGCAGCTTCTCTTCTGGAAAAACATCAGGGATAGACTGATATTCTGCTAAATGTGAAGGGATTAGACTGCCTGAGGATTGGGGTAAAGTGATTTTCTCTGATGAATCCCCTTTTTTTGGGGCATCCGGAAAAACGCTTCTCCAGAGAACAATATGTGAGCGCTACCATCAGTCTTACGTCATGCCAACATTTAAGCATCCTGAGACCATTCATGTGTGGGGTTGCTTTTCAGCCAAGGGAGTCGACTCACTCACAATTTTGCCTAAGAACACAACCATGAATAAAGAATTGTACCAAAACATCCTCCAAGAGCAACTTCCCCTAACCATCCAAGAACAGTTTGAACAATGCCTCTTCCAGCATGATGGAGCAACTTGCCATAATGCATAAGTGAAAACTAAGTGGCTCGGGGAACAAAACATCAAATTTTGGGTCCATGGCCAGGAAACTCCCCAGACCTTAATCCCATTGAGAACTTGTAGTCAATCCTCAAGAGGCGGGTAGAACAACAAAACCCCACAAATTCTAACAAACTCCATGCATTGATTATGCAAGAATGGGCTGCCATCAGTCAGGATGTGACCCAGAAGTTAATGGACAGCATGCCAGGGTGATTTGCAGAACTTGAAGAAGAAGGGTCAACACTCCAAATATTGACTTAAATAATAGCTTTTGACACTTATGAAATGCTTGTTATTATACTTCAATAAACCATAGTAACATCTGACAAATTGATCTAAAACACTGCAGCAGCAAACTTTGTGTAAACCAGTACTTGTGTCATTCTCAAACCTTTTGGAAATGGCTGGACACAAAGCATATACAAACTAAATATTAAGTTAACCAACCTACAGTATATCTGTAGTGTAGCCTGTCAAAGTGTGACAAAACGTGTTGGAACTTCATGAGCTCCAGAACAGCAACCATTACCTGCTCCGCTGACGCACACACATACCTAGGCACAGTGCTGTCTCGAAGAGCCTGCTCCACATCCATGTCTGTGCTCTCGAAGTCCACAATAATGATGCTGAAGTTGTCATCCTTAGTTTGCCGGTGCAGTTCGCCCATGTCGGTGATGAACTGCTGCACCCAGCGAGCTTGGTTCTTTACTGCAAACAGAGAGAGAGAGAGAGTGAGAGACAGAGGGAGACGGGTGAGTGCATTACCTTTTCATGCCAACACATATTTAATTGCATTTAGAAAAGGGACGGCAGGTAACTGTTTATGTAACAGCTTATGTATAGTCAATTAAAATCATCTCTTATTTTTCAGTGTTATTTTCTCTCAGTGAAGCTTCTATACATTATCATTGTATGGTATTTTACATCCTGTCCATTGTAATTGGAAAATGTCATGTTCATAATTGATTCATGCATTTGATCTACTCGTTGTGACAGGCATCGATCGTCCAGCAGTAACTAGAGCTTTTATAGAAAATATTGCATTGGAATGCATTTGCCGCCAGCATTGAAAATTGTAAATGTTGGAACATCTCATCATTTTATAATTTTGCCCGACAGTTTTGAGTCTTTCTATTTAAATATGTTTTTTTTATATTTAAAAAATAGGCGGCTGAATAGGTTAAAAGTAATTGCTGGTTTGAAATAAACAGAGAAATCACCATCCCATTAAACACGCTCTTTACAGCCAATTCACTCACTTCCAGCCAATATCAGTGGCAATCCTCTCCTCACCAGCCTCTTACTGACTATACATCAGCAACCGAATTAACTGGGAGGTTTGTCCTCCCGTTCCAGTGCTTACCTGGAACCACAAAATGCACCATGACATCCTTCCTCCACTGCAGCATCACTGGCTGGCACAGCAGGGGTTTGGCATAAGCCGTGCCCCAAGGTGTGATTCCGGGATGGGAAGGGGCGCGGGTCGATGCCAGGGGTGCCGGGGCGGCTTGGGTTCGACCGGGCGAGGAGGAACCGGCGGGGGCTGAGGCGGGGGCCAACTCTGTGTTCTCCAGGCTGTCCTCGCCTAGCCGACCGCGGTGGAGAAGGAGGTAGATGTACTCCGAGAGACGCACTACGTTCCTGCCGCGCTCCATCAGTTCCAGCTCCACAAGGTAGCGGTTTCCCCGGGCCGAATCTCGCCGCTTCTCCACGTTGATGATTCGCAGGAGGGTGTAGATCCTGCCAGGGGTTCATTTCAAATAGTTCAGCGATTACTTGACCAGCAGAGATTTCCCTGCAAACGAATCTCATTAGGAACTTCAAATAGGCTCCATTATCAGTCCCTCCTACCAACACGGCTACTTAATCATTCCCAGATTTTAATGGGCTACTTCATCCCTTTTTCTCTATCCTGTAACTACATCCCTGTTTGTGGGACCACGTTTTTAGGTTTTACTATTTCTGTGGGGCACTTCCGGATACACATCGACCTGGATCACACATCAACCTGGGTCACACATCGACCCGGGTCACACGTCCACCCGGATCAGACGTCCACCCGGGTCACACGTCCACCCGGGTCACACATCCACCCGGGTCACACATCCACCCGGGTCACACATCCACCCGGGTCACACATCCACCCGGGTCACACATCCACCCGGGTCACACATCCACCCGGGTCACACATCCACCCGGGTCACACATCCACCCGGGTCACACATCCACCCGGGTCACACATCCACCCGGATCACACATCGACCCGGGTCACACATCAACCCGGTTCACACGTCCACCTGGGTCACACGTCCACCTGGGTCACACATCGACCTGGGTCACACATCAACTTGGGTCACACGTCCACCTCGATCACACGTCCACCTGGGTCACACATCCACCTGGGTCACACGTCCACCTGGGTCACGTCCACCTGGGTCACACGTCCACCTGGGTCACACGTCCACCTGGGTCACACGTCCACCTCGATCACACATCCACCTGGGTCACACATCGACTTGGGTCACACGTCCACCTCAATCACACGTCCACCTTGATCACACGTCCACCTTGATCACACGTCCACCTTGATCCCACGTCCACTTGGGTCACACGTCCACCTGGATCACACGTCCACCTGGATCACACATCCACCTGGATCCAGCGCACACAAACTCACCCTCCGTTGCGCTCATTGAGCTTCTCCATATACTGCGCCAGCACGTCTACCACTTCACTCTCTGCCAGCTGCAGGTTTCCGGACACATTGCAGCGGAGGTCATTCCAGTCAGAGCGAAGCAGCTCAAAGTCCATGGGGTTAACCGAAAACGTCCTCTGCCAGTTGATGCTTTCCTATTCATTCATTTTAGGATGTTTATTTTAACACGCAAAGTCCACATACAATAAAACACAGGTCACATTTAATAACAAATTACATTTAGTATGAAATTTTTTGGATGGCAAAATACAGTGATATGATATTGTTATAGTAAGCATAAAAGCATAAAATACACTCAAAAGGAAACCCACTTAAAAAAAATGTATTTCATGCCGATTCTTTACTTCTGAAGAAATAATATTGTATGCATTATGAAGCTGACAAATGTTACTGTCTGTCTGTATGTAAATTATATGTATGTTGTATTTTCATAGTTGTTTTATTCTTGGATTAATGTTCCCAGGGCAAACTTTTGATATTAAATCCTCAATGTCTCCCTGGTTGAATAAAAGTTAAATAAATAAAATATCTCTCTCGTAAATTTGGAATAATTCGTTCCCAACCTTAATTCCAAGACAAAATTAAGCTCTCTTTTAGCATCAAATTATTGTAATACTAAAATAAAAACAAATACATAAGTAAAAAGGCCAATATCAGCAAACAGTATTAATCAACTGATCAACTGAACGTGGCCCGTCTATAGTCGCTACAACCAGAAGCAGAAAAACCAACCTCAGCCCAACCAGGACGCGCCTCCTCAGCTTCATAACTATAGTCGGAAACACCTCCCTCCTCTGGGTCTGGGTCTGCATTGGACCGGCTCACGTCTGGCTCAGGCCCAGATGGTTCTGGGTCAGGCTCAGGGGGTTGTTGCTGGGACTCTGTGATCTCTGAGGTTTTAAGGTATGACGTGACCCTGGTTTCCAAACTGGATTCCAGCCCCTTCTCCATGGGGAGGGCGTTCTCTGAGGAGTTGGGGGGAACAGTTTGGAGAAGGGGGTGGAGAGGATGTGGGAACGGGGTACCTCCTCTGCCGGGCGAGTCCACATGGGATTCTCTCTCTCGCCTCCCCTGGAGCTCCTCCCCTGCGCCTCCCCTCCCCGCTGCTCTCCTCTTCTCTTTGTCCAGGAGCTTTGCTACTGCGGCCCTGTTAGCAGCACGTTGAACAGCGTCTTGTCTGCTAACGTTGGCATTGGCATGAGTGTTGCGTGGTGGAGCTTTGCCATCTCTCAGAGTCAGCCTGGACCAGAGCTGTGGGGCACTGACTAGCCGCCTGCCTCGGTCTTCCCCCACCTCGGCCCTCCTGAGTCGGGAGCTCTGGAGGTTGACCAGTTTGGTGGTCTTTCCGCTTCGGTACAGAAACACCCCGGGGAAGACCTCTCTGGGATGACGGGACGACGGACCCCTTTCCCTCTCAGCCCTCCTCTGCTCCTTCTCCCGGTCTTTTCCGGACCGCGGCCTGGTGATGTAGATTTTGTTCTCGTCCTTTTTCCCCTTGTCGTTGTCCTGGAGATGGGCATTGGCTGCATTGTTGTTGAAGTGGGCGGAGTTACCGAGGAGCCGCTTGGCGCGGTTGGCGAGGGCCGAGAGAGAGGTCTTCTGGGGGAAGAGAAGGGATGACTGGCTGAGTTTGGGAGGGGTCTCCCCCACAGCACCTCCTCCACCTCCTCTTTTTCTGCCCGCACCACCTGGCCCTAGCTCGGAGGGGCCTGTCCGGATCCAGGTGAGGGAGCGACCGTGTACCATGTTGTCCAACGGCAGGTGCATCTTCGCCGACTCCACACTCACCACCTCCTGCCTCTCCGGAAGTCCTCTCCTGGAGGTCTGTCCTTTCGCTCTCATTGGCTTATCCTTGTCCCACTCTCCGTCTGCCCGTCCATCGCGCAGGAGGAAGTGTCTCTTCTCCCTGTGGACCACCATATTGACCTCCCCATCCCCTTCTCTTTCCCTGAGAGTCAAGCCTGCGTGGTGTGAGGAAGGCCTGGTGGTGTGAGGAAGGCCTACGTGGTTGGGTGAGGAGGGCCTACTGGTGTGACTCGACAGGCTCGGGTGGGAAGTCCTCTTTGTGGGTGAGCTGGGCCTATCGGTCCTCTTCGGCGACTGGGTGCCTACAATCTCCGCCTCATCTTCCGGGTCCACTCCTTCCTCATCTTCCGGGAAATCTGTGGTAATAAAGGGTGTCAATCTTTAAAGGACGCTGTGTGTGTTTTTGAGTTGCATAAACCTGGTGGGTACAGAGAAATTCCCAGATGTGAAATGTGACATTTTGCAAGGCCCCACAAGGAAAAATACTTAATAGGGTAAATGTTTAGGGTAAAAGTTGAAATTATGTATATGGCTATAATTTAGGGTAACATTGTTTTTAAGAGGAAAGTTTTACATTTTTTAGAATGTTTAATCTTTTACTATGTGCATATGTGTGTTTTCTCACCATCAGTGTTAGGGAAGAAGAAGGGTCTGTCATCATCTTCCTCATCCATCTTCATGTATTTGTAGAAACCAAATCTGTCAGAGAGAGACAGAATGTGACAGGAAAAGCAAGAGATAGAAACAACCAACAAAAAGAGACACACAAAAAGAAAGATATTGAGAGAGTTAGCACAAATATTCACAGACGTCTGTCTATCCATCAGTACAACTTTACTTCTCCATTTCCCTGATAACAGATATTCGTAGAGACGTCTATCCATCAGTACAACATTACTTCTCTACTTCCCTGTTAACAGATATTCATAGAGACGTCTATCCATCAGTACAACATTACTTCTCTACTTCCCTGTTAACAGATATTCATAGAGACGTCTATGTACAACTAGTACAACTGATGGATTACTGATTATAATTACTTCTTTCTCCACTTCCCTATTTGTTAGTTCACCTTCCATCTGTGAACTACATCATCTGTCACCCGAGTGAGTGTTCACCTTCCATCTGTGAACTACAATGTATTGATTAAGTGGGAAAGTAGCACCTACTTCTCCAGGTACATAGGAGACTCCCTGTAGAAACACTTGTTCTCTCTCTCCATGTGTGTCAGGCGTGTGAAGTCATTAGGATAGACAAAGGACAGGTACACCTGTGGTAATGACAATAAAGGGTAAAACCAGCAAAAGATACAACAGTTCAGAACTAATTAGATACAGTAGTAACAAGATGTACTCATGTTGAAAATAATCTTAAGGCAAATACAATTTTCTTAAGATTTTTATCAACAGAAAATGGAAATAAGCGGTTCATGTTGGATAGGTTCAGGTAGTTCTATCCTGCTATGTGGCATCAATATGACCCTTGCATTAGTTCATTTAAAATATGATTTCATGGTACATTTGGTGTAATTACACAAAATGGCCTAGAGAGGGCAGCAACATCCAGCTCTAAGGGTATGTTAACCACCGTGCATTAAATACAGCAGAGGGTACATAATACAGAATAGGCTTCAAATAACAACCCAGTTGCTGAATTATATTATTGAAACCATCTAATCACAGAAAAAACCCAGAAAGACATCATACAAACGGACTAAAGTGAAATAATTGGTCCAGAAAGCTTGTGCTCTACGCAACAGTCTAATATGTACAGAATGTGAGCAGTACGAAACTCCTATCTATCATGGGGTCAACCTGAGCAACCGTCTAAAATGTGATAACATCACAGCTTGGCCAAATCATATTGATTCAGTTCTGCTGTTTATTGCGGAATACTTCTTTCCCTACTTCAGGAAACCAGGGTTATAGACACACCCAAAAGCTGCCTTACACAGAGACTTACACTTATGTCGACCACAACCAACCTTTTTAAAGATGCTCAGGAAGCCACTATGCTCCAAGCCCAAATATTAAGAGCCCTTGTGAATACATTTGAATATTTTTGTTCAGGTCAAATCAGACTTGCTTGAATTTATTAGTTAACCACAGTTGTACTTGGTGACACCAATAAAAATTACATTTAGACAATAACTTAATTCTTCTTATCAGAAGAAATTAGTAATTGATAACGCCTAGATCATAGTTACCCTGTGTACAAATGCTACATATAAGAATGTATACAAACAACTAATTTTGTGTAGGCAGAAAACAGGTCAACATGACAGGATATATTACATTATATGTTTTTTTATCTGAGCTGAGAATCCTAACCTGTATCTATAATAATCCAGTGTCTTTGGAAAGTATTCAGACCTCATCCATTATCCACAGTTTTGCATTCTGAAGTTTGGGACCATAAGACAGGTGCATGACTTTCTAAATAATGTGCAATTGATCAAATATTACACAGTTGTATTCAACCAAGTACTGGAGTCATGGATGATTTTAAGACACAGGATGCATTTGACCTCAATTTGGAGTCCTATGCAAAGGGTCTGAAAATCCATTTACACTCCTGTACATGATACTTCTATTTTTTATTTTTGATAAATCAACACACATTTCTATTTTATCTGGGTATTGTGTGTTTTTCTTTTGTGGGGACTTCTGGTCCTTAGATTAGGACATACATCTGGATCACACAAACACACACTAAAAACTACAAATATAGATGGATATCACACACACACAGAAAACGTAAGGTTAACACATTAAAATCCTCTTTTAAGATCCATGACATACGTGCATGACAAAGCACCAATGCACATTTAGATTTTTTTGGTGGGAGAATACGGATGTCACTAAAAATATATCCTCCTTAATAAGGAATTCATTTCCTCCATAAGTGGACACACACGCACAAACACACCCAGCTATGTGTGCATGCAGGCCCCAAAACAGACAAACTGCTGTAGGCTGACTTACAAATTGTAGGCCTTGGTATCTGGCGATGGGGAAGTCTTTGACAACGTAGGTTGGGGAGTAAAGACAAGCCGGCAGCACATTCTCCAGATGAGATGCCTCGATCAAAGGGGCTAGATAGAGGGAGAGAAAGGGAGGCAGAAATCATAGTTAAAAGATTCTCCCAATTGACACAAAACATTGTGTGTGTTTGAAAACATTTGCATGACAGCTCCCTCCCAGTGGTTCAATGGACAAATTCCACGGATCAGAGATTACTGGCTTGAGTCTCATTGGTGCTGTGTCACAATAAAACATATTGTTGCTTTAATAATGCCATTTATTTAGTTAACCAAAAATGTGCTAGCAGTGTTTTTTGAAAGGTCTTGTTAAAAAATTATGTTAAAACTTTAAGGAAATGTTTTCTATTATAATTCCATGTATAACTTCTATAATTCCCATTGCGTAAGCATTAATAAAAGCTTTTAAAAAAAAAAAACACCCCAAAACTTTGACAATAAATGGCTCCCTGAGTAGGCAAAATGTCCTCATTTGTTTTTTGACAATACATTGAATCCCTTGTTGGGTCTTGTCATTTCGTACCTAACCCTATTGAACTGTAGCTATTGGACCCTATTCAGTGGTGATCTGTAGCTAATATATTATGGGGGGAAGGGAAATATCCTTGAAAACATTGTATTTAACTGAATAATCAAGAACAAAGACAGAATCAGTCATTTACTTCATGTGCCCAACATATGCTCTAATGCAAGAAAGTCAATTATTTTTGAGGACATCTAAATTAATCAAACAGGCCTTAGCCAGAGTATAAGCACAGTGGGAGTGGAGTGGAATCGTAATTTGGTTAGAGCACAGAGCGGTTTAAACAGTTTGCCGAATCACTGGACTTGCAGTTGAAATTTTAAACAATTCTTCTCAGATAGCATACTTTAAAAGCAAATGGTAGCCTAAATAATTACAGAAGTAGATAGGATGTTTTTTAAAATAGATCTTTTTATTTATTTATGGAGCAGAGTGAGTATGAAAATATTTTTAGCAGAACAGGGAATTAACCATTGCTTTTCCGAAGAGGAGTGATCAGTGAGTGATCAATGGTGGTACAGACCGTTTAACTTCGCACACATATCCCGAAGCCTGTACGGAGGGGCAGAAGACAATAGTTTTCTACCAGGTCAAAATAATGTGACAACTTGCAACACAAACACAACTCCAGTACAGTAGATCAGAATTAATGCCAGCACAAGAGTCCTACAAATGATGTGACAACTTGCAACACAAACACGACTCCAGTACAGTAGATCAGAATTAATGCAAACACAAATGTCCTGCAAATAATGTGACAACTTGCAACACAAACACGACTCCAGTACAGTAGATCAGAACTAATGCAAACACAAGAGTCCTACAAATGATGTGACAACTTGCAACACAAACACGACTCCAGTACAGTAGATCAGAATTAATGCAAACACAAGAGTCCTACAAATGATGTGACAACTTGCAACACAAACACGACTCCAGTACAGTAGATCAGAACTAATGCAAACACAAGAGTCCTACAAATAATGTGACAACTTGCAACACAAACACGACTCCAGTACAGTAGATCAGAACTAATACAAACACAAGAGTCCTACAAATAATGTGACAAATGTTGTGACAGCTAATGTACCAAAGTGACAGTGACCATATTCACTTCATGTAAGCAAAGCACATTTTACCTAACCCCTTTGGCAAACAAATTTGGTAACTAAAAAAGTTTACATTACTTTTTATTCAGTAGCCCATAGACAATACAAAAAAGAGAGACAGATTAAGTCTAGTCTAGGACTAAAGAAACAAGCACAATGGAGATTTCTATTGAATTTAAATGTTTTTGTCCTAGACTAGATCTAATCAGTTTCTACAAAACCGTCCCAAAGTGACAATGCCATTTATCTACAAAAAACCTTGTACAAACAAGGGAACTGCCAGCTATTCACTATTGGTTAGTTAGTACATTATACAATTATATATGTGGTTAGTGTGTTACTTTGTACACATGGTTATTTTGTTACTGGACATGGCCAATTTGTCTAAAACAATCTTTGACGTGGCCCATGGTAAAGAAAGAAATATGAAATTGTCTGGCAACAGCCCAGGTGTATTCAGCAAAACAACTGAACACTCCTTCAAAACCTGAGACGGCATTGTTTTCAAAGACAACATTTTACAGTACTGTAAAGTCCTAAACAGAAGTGAAAACCCAAATAATAAACTGGCTTGTGATGAAGAGAATTTAGCCATATTTCACTCCCCTATTACGTACTACTTCTGATTTTTTCCTAACCAGTCCTGCTGATAAGAAAACTAGACAGCCCCGCGATACCTAGCAGTCAGCAACTGTAATGTTACAAGACAGTTGCAAAATCAACGTTTAACTGTGCCAACTGTAACACTGCAAAAGAATGTAATTAGAATTTAACAAGCATTGACAAGATAAGTATTCATTATTAGAGAACAGCTTTACTTGGGCTTTACAGTATTTGTCATAAAACATAATGACTTATTTCTAATTACTTTCGTGCTTCCCCTAAAGCTCACTGGCGCCCCCTTTATGGAGGTGTGCCTCACTTGCTCAATACTACATCAATAAAGGAATAGAAAGATGTGTCGCTACCAAGTGTTACTACTAAAACAAAACATACAAGTGAAAAAAGAAACAAACTGGCAGGGAGAATTCACGAATAATGGTTAGAGGCCTACAACTTCAGAATCATCTGACCTGTTGCTATAATGTATTTCGGAATTGGCAAGGTGAAACATTTCTTCCCTCCCTAAGCAACGCGTCTGTTTATGGCAGGCGAGCAGACTTTTACATTTTGGAAGAGTTCAATGTGGAAATCAAATTTGATTGGACTTAGTGTGCAATTGATGAATATTCACTTTCCCTTCTTTTTAATTGTGTATTCATATTTTGGAACACAAAAATATAACCAAAATGTACAGTTGTGTCAAAAGTATTATTAACTCTGCACTGCATTAATAACTCTCATTGTCTATAACAATTACTTGAAATTGCCTGGTCTAGAGATGTTTCTGTATTTCACCTTTTCATTTTACAGAACTATCATTTTTGATTCAGAATTTAATATGCCCTTATAAATTAGAAAATAATCAGAAATGTTTTGCCCACTCATCTGCGGCAAACTTCTCAGATTCAGTCAGATTTGATGGGTGCCTTTAGCTGTTTTCAGATCTCTCCACAGGTTTTTAACCCGATTTAGAACCCTTCGTGGGTGCATTTTGAAGTGTGTTTGGGAGTATTTGTCCACCTGTAAAACTGTTGATTTCTGACACTGTTTCCAATATGCTTTTCTCCTGATTTCATGATGCCATGCACATGGTAAAGGCAGCAATACAACCACCAAATATACCCAAACCTCCATTGACTGTTAGAAAGGTGTTCTTTGAAGGTTTCATTATGTTTCCTGTTTACATAAAGCTAGAATGCTTTACCATAATTCGGTCTCTTCTGTCTACAGGAGATTTTTGCTCAGGTGTGTTTTGGCAAATGGAAGTCAATTTCTAATGTCTCACAGAATTGGGTCTACCTGCCACACAACCCCTTTATATTGGTAAAATAGTGGAGTTGAAACTACCTTGTATCTGAAGGTCATCTTGAAAATATGTCTGTTGAAAAAGGTGCTTTCTCCAGGACCAGGGCTTACATTTCACGGTGACCACAGCCGACAAGGCCTCTTTGAGTGGCTGTTTTGCCCCCCTGCCCAAATAAATGATTATTGCCAAAGTTGCCTTGGTGCCCTTGTGTGGCCGGGGAAAAAATGGCTGGTTGGCTGCCAGTAAATTTGACACTGCTCTTTCCAATCACTGTGATCTGAAGCACAGAGTTACTGGAAGGAATTTCGATATCTCAATGCACACCCGTAAACATTAGTTATTGATATACAGATACACCAGCACTTCATTCAAAAAACAACATGAAAGCAAGGTAAACAGGTAACATATTATATATGCTATAGTTTTGGTATGGTGCTTTAATTGGTTAATCTGTGAAGTTATTGAGTTACTGAGTTAGCTAGATAATGACTATTCAACAGGAAATTGTGATATTTGATAAAATGTTGTCTCATCCACATGGACTGTGCTTTTGTCTCATTAGCATGTTAGTTACTTGCCTAATTTCTAGTGCAAAAATTTGATTTAATATTAAATATGGTATCTTTGCTAAGTCAGATAGGGTTAAAACAGTCCTGCAACTGTCATAAGGGTATGACCACACTAGCTTAAGATATCTTGATTCATTGGACAAAAAGTGTTAAATTAAGGTAATTTTGGGCTTGGTTGACAAAGGATGAACATTGAACTACCTAATTCTGGTTAAAAAAATTAAATTACTGTTACAGACAGAAGGTTTTGTATGTTTGGTTGGTGAGTTCTCTCAATTATGAATTATTTGTCATTAGTTAATATTGCATTAAGAGGACACAATCGCTTTCTTAAGTCACTACAGTAATTAAGTGAGGGAGCCCCCACTTTATGTAATCTCACATATATATTTATTTTTGTAGCCACCCTAACTGCTCCTACAATTCGTGCATGACAGGTATCGAAATGTGTGTCTCGTTCCCGATTGCGTTGCTATTGTTTTGTGGAAGTATTAGGAAATATTTACGTTTTTGTGGCAAAAAACATAGCCGCACTGGCCGAAGAGTAGATAGCCACACTGAACATTGGTTGCCTAGCAACCTGTGTAAACTAACTTTCTACAATTAGGCCCGATCTGAAGTTTGCAAGTAATGCTAGCTAGTTACAGTACTGTATGGCACTGAATTCGACCATGGGACTTACTTTGTCAAAGGTAAGCGTAACAGTTCACATAATGAAGAAAACGTTCTGTAAAATATAAAAGGATAGTTACGTTCGTTTCAGCCAATCAGGATTCCAAAAATTGTTATGTCCTGCCCCTGAATTGTAGATGGTCAGTTGAAGTTGCGAGCAGCATTTCTGAAGACACGTCGTTTTAGCAAGCCTCACTAGATTGATTTCCCTATAGTGAACTAAGTATTAGAGTAACTATCTGAAGAATTAAGAAATGTCATAAAGGAAAACACTCAAATCGCATCGTTGTTGTGCGGAGACTATGTTTATTCGTCTCAGTTAGCTGACCACTTGGTGAGTTAACCCTTTAGATCCCATACCGGCCGTCAATGGCATTCATTTCGAGAGTGAGCACTCTCCTTAGCCAAGATAATCAATCCATCTTACAACATCTTTGAAATTGTTGCATGATGTGTTTGTATTTTTGTTTAATGTATTTGGACATTGTGAAATTATGGCATTCTGTATTTTTGATTTTTAAAGACAAAGCTTTAATTCTTTTTTAAACATTTGCATCTTCAACGTTCAGCTATAATAATATTTTTTTTATAATAATTGTTATAATGTTCACTATATCTTTATCTTTTAACTCCCACCCCAATAAACTCCCTTAAAAACAATGTAATACTTGATTTAAATTAAAAGACACCACAATGTCCTCCCTAAAGATTGATAGGGGGAAACGTTCCTTACAATCTGTTTAGAACTTCTTGTTTACAATCGCCTAGTTCATTTGACAGATGGTACCTCCTCCAACCCTGCCATATATGGGTCCTGTAATGTGTCCAACGGCACCAGTACAGTGCGCTGAACATAAAAGACAACGAATTGAAACAACATAAATATGAAGACCAGTTCTAAAGGCCTTTGATGGTGATGGAGTGAGGCTTCGAAGGAACAAACTGCATTCGTTTTCATTATCTCCCTGTGAGTCTGGCATGGTAATGACTCAGGGCCGTTTTGGTTTCCCCAGAGTTGGGGTCCCGGAGCCTACTGCAGATCTGGTCGCTGGCCAGGATAGTTGTGTGTCTAACTGTCTTTGTGTGAAGGGGTGGGTGTGTGTGCTCGCAGTAGCTAAGTTAGTTGAAATTATGCACATAATCATCGTTTACAGATTGTTGTTGTATGCTAATTCATGACTGAACTGTGCTGCTCTGAAAGATTTTTTTATTTTTTTTAAATCTACTTACTGCTGTAGAAAGTGTCTCGAGGGTCCGGTTTGAGCATGTCTGCTCCGTGCTCGCTGCTGAAGTGACCACGCCCGTCTGCTAGAGGGAGTCTACTGTGACTGGCTTGCGTCTGGGGAATGTGATCAACACTGTTCATCTTCAGGGAGGACTCATCTGGAAAATGGAGCATGAGAAAAAAGTGACTGTTCTTGAGCAGCCTTAAAGAGACACACCTAGACACCCTCTTAACTCCACGAGGTGTTGGGCTGATTGACAGCAGGGTTTTAAACTACGCACCACACTGCATTGTCAAGTGTGGGTTTGTGTTAGTGTGAAGTCATACCGTGAACCTGAAAGGTGAGGAGACGGGAGATATGAGAATGGCAGATAGGCAAGAGACATGATGAGAAACGGAAATGAAAGGAGAGAAACAAGGCAAACATTTGGTGAAAGAACAAAAGATGAGAGTAGAGACCCCACAAGACTTGAAAAAGAGGAGAGTGAAGGAGGCAAGAGGAGACACCATGAGAGTGGAAATGAGAAACAAAATGAGACAAAATGCTGAGAAGGTTGAGGAGAGGAGAGACATGACACAAAACACAACAGAAAAGGAGGATAGGGAATGAGAGGACAACATGAGGAAAGGAAACGAGAGGGTTAAGACAAGACAGAATGAGGAAACAAGATGGTAAAGATGAGACAGAATGAGGAAAGAAGAGTCACAAGAGAAAAGACATGAGACAAGATGGGGAAAGGAACTGAACACTAGGAGAAGAAAGGTATAATTACTCCAATCGATGGTCGGTAGGAGGAGGCCAGTGCCAGTGATTTATAGAGTGTCCGTACCAAGGCCTGATGGAGGAATGCTTTATAATTAACAGGGCGGCCTGAGTCATTTTTCTAATCCCACAGGGGATTTTGGGGGAAAGCAATGGGGCACTGCAATCAGCTTGTTTCCGGAAAAGTAATACAAATTGTTTGTAGGTGTTCTTGTGTATCTATATGTGTTTCTGCTCATGGGAGTGAGAACGAAAGACCCCAGGAGGACCAAGTGGTTGGTGAAGTGTTTGGTTTATTTAAGTAAACTAAACAAATGCAGGTGTTCCCCTAAACCCCACTTGGTTCACCTGGCAGATGTTCCCCTAAACCCTGCTTGGTTCACCAGGCAGGTGTTCCTCTAAACCCTGCTTGGTTCACCTGGCAGATGTTCCCCTAAACCCCGCTTGGTTCACCTGCTCTTAGTACCTGTTGCTGAAGGGCATGTAAGGTGTGTAGTTGTGTGCTCATGCATGTGTAAGGCAGTTCTGACTGTCAGAGTGATTCTAAACAAAGTTCAAGTGCTGGATGGGAAAGGATTGGCAAGGTGAGTTCACGTAGATTACAGCATCATTTTAGTGGCATTATTTTGTATTAGCTGCGTACCTGCGTAGGAAAGGCATAGAGTTGTCTATGCCTTTAGAGTTGTTTAATAGGACTTCCCCTATTTTTAGAGTAAAACCTATGTAAACACACATTGCCCTCAGCCCTGCTCAGACTAAGTGGTCAACATTAAAAGAGAGTGAACAGGATGCAAGCTTCTGACATCATGGCTGCCAATGTATCTGTTGCTAGGCAACAACCTGTATCCGTGACCCAGTGACATGGAACTTGTTAGTTATCAATACTGGCCATCATGAGGTCATAGATTCTTTAACTTTCCATTTTAGCTTGTGATGGCAAGTCCTTCAAATAGAACCCTTTAGGAAGTCTTCACAAAGACAAAATCATATTGGCATAATTAACAGCTTTATTGTTGCAAGGAGAGAGTAAACATACAGTGGGGAGAACAAGTATTTGATACACTGTTGATTTTTTGACAAAGCATGTAGAGCTCTGTACATTTTATCATAGGTACACTTCGACTGTGAGAGACAGAATCTAAAACAAAAATCCAGAAAATCACTTTGTATGATTTTTGAGTAATTAATTTGCATTTTATTGCATGACATAAGTATTTGATCACCTACAAACCAGTAAGAATTCCGGCTCTCACAGTCCTGATAGGTTTTTCTTTAAGAAGCCCTCCTTTTCTCCACTTTTTACCTGTATTAACTGCACCTGTTTGAACTCGTTACCTCTAGAAAAGACACCTGTCCACACACTCACTTTAACCGACTCCAACCTCTCCACAATGGCCAAGACCAGAGAGCTGTGTAAGGACATCAGGGATAAAATTGTAGACCTGCACAAGGCTGCGATGGGCTACAGGACAATAGGCAAGCAGCTTGGAGAGAAGGCAACAACTTCTGGCGCAATTATTAGAAAATGGAAACAGTTCAAGATGATGGACAATCAGCCTCAGTCTGGGACTCCATGCAAGATCTCACCTCTTGGTGAGGGAGCAGCCCAGAACTACACGGCAGAACCTGGTCAATGACCTGAAGAGAGCTGGGACCACAGTCTCAAAGAATCCATGACACTACGGCGTCATGGATTCAAATCCTGCAGCGCACGCCAGGTCCCCCTGCTCAAGCCAGCGCATGTCCAGGCCCGTCTGAAGTTTGCCATTGACCATCTGGATGAGAAGGTCATGTGGTCTGATGAGACAAAAATAGAGCTTTTTGGTCTAAACTCCACTCGCCGTGTTTAGAGGAAGAAGAAGGATGAGTACAACCCCAAGAACACCATCCCAACCGTGAAGCATGGAGGTGGAAACATCATTCTTTGGGGATGCTTTTCTGCAAAGGGGACAGGACGACTGCACCGCATTGAGGGGAGGATGGATTGGGCCATGTATCGCGAAATCTTGGTCAACAACCTCCTTCCCTCAGTAGGAGCATTGAAAATGGGTCGTGGCTGGGTCTTCCAGCATGACAACGACCCAAAACACACAGCCAGGGCAACTAAGGAGTGGCTCAGTAAGAAGCATCTCAAAGTCCAGTCTCCAGACCTGAACCCAATAGAAAATCTTTGGAGGGAGATAAAAGTCTGTATTGCTCAGCGACAAACCCCCGAAACCTGAAGGATAAGGAGAAGGTCTGTATAGAGGAGTGGGCCAAAATCCCTGCTGCAGTGTGTGCAAACTTGGTCAACAACTACAGGAAACATGATCTCTGTAACTGCAAACAAAGGTTTTTGTACCAAATATTAAGTTCTGCTTTTCTGATGTATCAAATACTTATATCATGCAATAAAATGCTAATGAATTACAAAAAAAATTGATTTTCTGGATTTTTGTTGGATTCCGTCTCTCACAGTTGAACTGTACCTGCAATAACAAAATGACAGACCTCTACATGCTTTGTAAGTAGGAAAACCTGCAAAATCGGCAGTGTATCAAATACTTGTTCTCCCCACTGTATATACAAGAAAACCATGAGACATCTCTGGAGAAGTTTGGAATACTTATACAGGCATGGGTGATGTTTGCATGGTCATGCTTTGAATACAAACGTGGTCCTTATCTCTTCCTTCCTTCCCACTGTTGTGTATCTCTCCTGTCCTAGTACTCATTGACCTGTGTCCAACCTTATTCTGGTGAAAAGTTATCATCTACATCACCTCCTCAGTCTTCCTTCCCCATATTTAGGACACAACACTTCTAACATTCATTTTCTACATCGTCATCCCATGGACCAAGTATCATTCAATTGAGCACAATACTACACAAGAAATACACGTGGTACAATCCATTAATGCATCCGTTTCATTTAGTGAAATTGCCATAACAAGCACCGGAAAAAGTTGGTTTTATATGGCTGGTTCATTTTAAAATGTTAAACTTAATTACCAATTGAGCTATTGGAAAACTTTGGAGAGCCAAGGGGCCACTCAAGGCTCCTCCCACGCTGAGCCCGGCTGGGCTTGTGCACATGCACTTTGTTCTGTGATAAACCCTTCCGGAACAAAAGAGGTCTGAGCATGGAATGAAAAGCATGGCTTTAACTTGGTGGTATACTGTGATGATTGTCTTCCTTTCATTTTTGTTAACAGTGTATATTTTCTTTTTATCTGCTAGATCTTTTTTTTATATTTTTATTTATTATTTACTATTTTATTATTTTCCTGTAGGATGAAAAGCTCTTTACAAATGCAATACATTATTATTATTATTATTACATGAAAGGTAAAGATCTATCATTCTGTCTCTGAGGAATTCTAGGTAAGGGTTAACCGTAATTGCTACTGTAAATCACTCAGGCCTTGTCATCTACATGACAAAACACAAGAGAAAAAGATAACCAAGCGTGACATTGTAGAACGTGTGGATCTTACATTAGCCTCAGTTACATCACGTCGCCATAGAGATAGGTAACGTTGCCCGCTCTTACACTGGTCACCTAGGTCTCTATGGTAACCGTGGTGTCAGCGCTGTGCTTCTACTATGACCTTGAGCCTCATAAGCTTAAGAACGGCACAGTGAATCACAATTAACTGATGGGAACCAGTGACTGCCTAACCTTAACCTCAGCCATACTATCTCACAGGATATGTTGTTTTTAGTTGATCCAGAGCAAGCCGTGCGCACTGTGCACTTAATATATGCCTTTATGCCTGCAGTGAGAAAAGAACAACAAGGAAGTCCAGCCTGAAATAGCATATGCCCTCTGATCTTTCAAAGAAAGGGATGGAAGTCAATGTGTGTGCAGGAGAGAGAGACAGCGTATGAGTGTGCAAAACTAATAGAAAAGGAAGTAGTACAGTATAAATGACTAAGAGAACAATGGACTTGCTATAGAGGGACATCGACCTGAAGCCTTACAGACAGTGCCGTGCCAGGTTGAACAATACAAGACGAAGACAACAGGGGTTCTAATATCTCATAACATTATGACTGGGAATTAAAAGAGACAGCACAACTGGTGAAAAATAACCACAATGGGAATGGATTTCAGCAAACTCTTCCATGTCAACATGGCATGCTGGCGATACTGCCAACTGTTACCTGTGTAGAGGGAGATGTAGGCAGAGTCAATAACTGTTACCTGTGTAGAGGGAGATGTAGGCGGAGTCAATAACTGTTACCTGTATAGAGGGAGATGTAGGCGGAGTCAATAACTTCATACTTCAGACCTGGCAGGAATGGACGCCACTGCAAGGAAGGAAAGTGAGAGCAGATGAGACAGAGGTCTACACAATGAGTGAGGAGTAATGGTCTGCTTCACCGCACGTTTTTACTCCAATGTGACACAATCCGCATCCCAAATAGGGCACTGGTCCAAAGTGCACAATATAAAGAATAGGAGGCCATTTTGGACATCAACATAATTTCAGACAGATGCCTTGTTCACTCTTACACTCAGTATTATTGATCCACAGGGGAATCAATGTTTGCCTCTGTACTCATTTGGTCATGAAGAGAGAGGTCGGGAAGAAGGAGAGGAAGAGTGATAAAAGTCTAAACCCATGCTTTCTCATGGAGCAAAGTAACCCTCGTACATCAAGCCCTACTACGCTTCCAGGTTAAAGGTCACTAATAAAGAGGGGGAGGAGGAAAGGAATCTAAAGAAAAAGAGAAATGGAGAGAGAGAATGGGAGAGAAAAATAGACTGATGGGCAGAATTACAGCCCAAAACAGGAGAGACAACCACATAGAAGGGTTGAGGGACACGAGAGATGAAACAACAGGTTAAGCGTAGGGGGAGAATAAAGAGTCACAGCCCAAAATGAAGAGACACATTTCCAAAAGAGAGAGTGAAGTGGTCTGTTGATCTGAATCCGGTGCTTGTGTAACATGTGAAGTGCTTGCCGGAGCAAACACATAAAGTTTGCCCCAAATGCTACCGCAATCTATATTCTATATTCGCGAACTATATTCAAAAGTAGTGGACTATACAGTGTGTAGAGATCAATTTAGGACTTTGAGGGAGGCAGGCTACAATCCATCTAAAGAGATTCGGCAATTACCATGTCACTTCTAGTTACCAGCATTGTAATCGTGTGAGACAGGTCATTTTCCACATCGGGGGCTGAGACAACAAACAGACACACAGCCACAAATATGAACACTCACCCTAAACAGAGAATTATAACACCAACGCTAACGCACAGGCAGAAATTCAGCGTTTAGGAGATTTCTCTTTCATTGTCAATAAAAAAATCATACTGAAATTAAGATACAGCCATCACACCCATGCAGACAGGAACCATAAGTTTTTCAAATGCCCCGGTGGCACAGTGCTGAGCTAAAAACATTATAGGCTATTAATTATTAACAGTACATGTTAATATTACATATCAAATAATACAGAGCAAAAATAACAAGCGGGTAAAATAAAATCGCAATAATAAATGTCGTTTCTATAAAAGTGGCACTCCGGCTCAAGAGTTCAACGCCCTTACTTTGCGTTGGTGTATCCTTTCATGTAGACTTTGAGAATGCACTCTCTTTAATACTCGCACTCATTCTCACAGATGGGCAGACAGAGACCACATACACACACGGTTTGTTTGAAGCTTTAGCATGCTGCCAACGTCTGTGTCTCTTCTCAAGGTTGACTCCGCCTGTTCTCTCTGGGATCAATGCAGACTGGCGCCCTGCCATTCCTGGAGCATCCCAGGAGACTCAAAACGCTGCGCACATTCGCAGACATATAGGCACTCATACAAACCCCATGTGCAGCACGAG
Source organism: Novumbra hubbsi (assembly GCA_016801125.1). Lineage (NCBI taxonomy): Eukaryota > Metazoa > Chordata > Actinopteri > Esociformes > Umbridae > Novumbra > Novumbra hubbsi. Next base: position 39,711 of record JACXGK010003667.1, read on the forward strand.
GTGTTTAAATGATGTCGAAATGATGGACAGTATTTGGGGTCATAAAGACAGTTACAATTTATTGTTTTACGGCAGAGCTGTAATGTGATAAGGGCATCATTTGTAATGTGCCCAAATGGAATATTTACTTTGATAATCGCTGGAGGTTTTTAACAGTCTAGTCCTCTGCAGCTAACATATTCAATTACCGAGTATAACAATGAACACACTTAGTATCATAAGTTACAGTAAATGTGTTACTTCAATGTAATTTTGGAAACATTTTAGAGATGAGAGTTCAGGTTGAAGTGTTTGGTAAGTAAGTTAATATGTATGTAAGTTGAGAACTCTATAGAGCCCTGACTGTTGCTTGTCTAGAAACGGCAGTGCGTGTCTGTGAATGCTCTGACACCGTCTGAGGTGAGAAACCAGAGGCCTGGTCAACTGCAGGATCAACAGAGAGGAAATCAATATGGTTCAGGGAAATTGTGAAAATGACAAGCCGAACAACAAAATGGAGCTAGCAGCCAGCAGTCTTTCACTATGTTTCATCAGCACCATGCCGACTGATGACGAAATGGTCATTTGATATTGTTTTCTATCTGCATCTGTGTGTGTTTGTTGGTCTGTGATATCTGGTTTGAGGCAAAATGAAATCATGTTTTCCACAAAAACAGACACAAATAAACCCATGTACTACGCGCACACGCACGCACACACGCACACACACACACCCTACTTGCTTCAGTCAGAAGCTATGTTCAATCCCACTGGTTTCCAAAAATTTTTTATATATTATTGCTGCATAGTTTCTTTTAACTTATGAACTAATTTTGATCTACTCTGTTCAAAAACCCAGAGGCCACAATTGAGATGAACTTATTTTTGTTTCACATCGGTAGACAGCTGCAAATGAAAATGGAAAATGAGTGTGTTTGACCTTAAAGTGTAAACCATAATTCAATCTTTAGAGTCTTTAGAAAAAGCATGACCACACAATGTACTAAGTACTATACTGCAGCTGCTAAGTAAATGTTAATACATTTAAAAATATTGCTGAAATGTAATTGAATGCCTAGAATTAAATAACCGGATGTACCTAAATCACATCATCCATTACTGAACCACTCTGTCAGACAACAAGAAACGTATAAAAATGTCACTGGATCAAATCCCAATGACAGGATTGAAAAACTTTAATGTAGAAGACACTTATGGCTAATTATGCACAATATAAAGGGATGGGGTTAAAGTGGAAGTACAAAATGTTTTGGTACTTCGATGAGTCATAGATTGCCCTCAAAATTCTCAAAACATTTTTGCTTGTTGCGTGATCTCCACATTTCTGACCATATGTCTTCAATCGGATCATGTTCAAATTGTCTTTATTTATAACTTGTAGTCTATATGTATATTTCTCTATTAAAACGTTACAATTTACAATTTTTCAATAAAAATGCAATGGGAAATGTTTTTCTTGCCAATTAAACCTGTAATGTTATAAGAAGACTTATGGATATCTTGGCTGATATTTGATAACAATAGCATAGAAACTAAAAGCACTTTACATATTTCATAGGGCTGTAGGATATGTGTCCGGTACATTTCTCAAATGCTTTTGGTCACAATATCGGTTCCAAATATAATCCAAAGAATATACACTGTTAGATTCGTTTTTTAATAATCAGAGTGTAACACCAAGTCAATTAAACTTCAGAGATATCAAAATGTTTAGTAATATGTCAAGATGTACCCTCTGTACAGACCCTGTACCCTCTGACTTTACCACCACCAAAGCAACCCCAGACCATCACATTGTTTGACAGATGGCATCAAGCAATCCTCCAGAATCTTTTTATTTGGTCTGCTTCTTGTAAATGTCCTTCCTTGTGATCTGAACACCTAAAACTTTGATTTGTCTGTCCGTCACAATTTTCTCCAAACATACTCCATCCAATGTTTGTGTTCATTGGCAACTCTGCCTCGAAGGCCAGCATTCTGGTGGAGCCTCTACACTGTTCATGTTGATAGTGGTATTTTGCAGGTATTGTTCAATAAAGCTGCATGTTGAGGACCTGTGAGGCATCTGTTTCTCAAACTACACAATGTAATGTATTTGTCCTCTTGTGCTGTGGTAGCCTTTTAGTGCTAGCAGTTTACTGTCTGAGGTCAGAGTGGGAAGATTTAGTGTTCCCTTCACTTAATAACAGCAGTTTGACTTATATATTTCACTGCTATCCAGATGGGATAAACATCTATAGAAAACTGCCATTCAATAAAAAATCTATGAAAAAACATTACATTCCAATAAACTGGACATTTTTGAAGGTGTCTCTTCCCTTCTTATTGATGCATGCCACTTTTAATGTCATAATTCTCAATGAATACAATAAACATGTCAGGACTCTGGAGTGGGGCCGGGTTTTCAGTTAATCCTGTTTTCCTTTGTTGTCTGAAGCTAGTCCAGGCTCCGGTTTGTCACTCCCCTCATTGGCGTTATAGCCCATGGGCTTTGCTCGAGCGCCTCCTTAGGAGGAACCACCACCACCAGGAGAACATCCAGCTGTTTGTCATTGACAGTCCTCTGTCCCCCCTAGTCTTCCGACAAGCCTGGCTGCAACTCCAGAACCCCCACATTGACAGTCCTCTGTCCACCCTAGTCCTCCGACAAGCGTGGCTGCAACTCCAGAACGCATACATTGACAGTCCTCTGTCCCCCCTAGTCCTCCGACAAGCGTGGCTGCAACTCCAGAACCCCCACATTGACAGTCCTCTGTCCCCCCTAGTCTTCCGACAAGCCTGGCTGCAACTCCAGAACCCCCACATTGACAGTCCT